>BSBK01004027.1:77500-210000 GCA_027943335.1 Chamaecyparis obtusa
CAATATATTATTTAAAATTAAAAAAATTGAATATGTTGTCATTTTTTTGACCAACAAAGACTGTACAATTCGACGAGAATGCTATACTCTCGACATAAAATACCGTCAATATTTCGATGACGCGACCTTAATTTTTTACACCAATGCTATACTGTCGACTTATTCATCAATTGATTTTTTGACCATATGTGGTCGAAAATGCAAAAAGATATGTCATCTATTTACACCAACTATACGATTATTTCAGCCAACATTGGTCGAATGTGATGAAAGATATGTCATAAATTCTTCACGATTGAAGTGATTATTTTGACATCAGATTTGTCGATAGTTAGACAACTATAATGGTCGAATATTCCACAACAATTTTATGTGTCAAATTAGCGATGAAGAAAGTTCAACAACAATAATGGTCGTTTGGTCAACCAATGTGCATCAAAAAATTGACTAATCCACGTCAAAAATCAAGCTAAAGTTTACTAGTGTTCATATTGAATCTTGAATGTTTCTAATGCTTTAGGAATATTTATATCACTTTTCTAAGTATTTTTGAATGTTCTGAGGTTCATTTTCAATTCATTTTTAAGTAATTTGTGTTGACGGTCCAGTAAGTATTTTTTAATGTTCTAAGGTTCATTTTCAATTCATTTTTAAGTAAATTGTGTTGACGGTCCAGTAAGTATTTTTTAATGTTATGAGGTTCATTTTCAATTCATTTTTAAGTAATTTGTGTTGACAGTCCAGTAAGTATTTTTTAATGTTCTGAGGTTCATTTTCAATTCATTTTTAAGTAATTTGTGTTGACGGTCCAATAAGATCTCTGATTATTTAGTAACAATTAGGTAATTATTTTCAAGATGGTCATTCCATGAATAATTACTACCTAATTCTCATGGTATGACTCATCCTTAACATGTCCAATACAATCTTAACACACTAACATGAAGATTAAGTAAGGATAATAGGTGATCGCCGAGATAGGGTAAAGGAAAGTTAATGAATTTGGAGGCTAGGGTATAGCACTGAAAGTTTCACCTTAAGGAGAGGGCTATTTTATTGCAAAAGGTGTATTTCCATGTCAAATATATGGTGAGGAACTATGTTTTGGGTTCTAGAAGTGAAGGGAAGGGTTTGAACTAGGAGGCCCTAGTTTTTAGTGTAATTTAGAGAGGGTATGGTGGATCCAACATCTAAACAAGTCATAGAAGAAAACCAATGACATAATCTCTTATTTTAAGTCATATCTCACGACTATGTAAATTTATAGGGTTTGGGGTTGAGCCCTTATAGTAGTTCCTTTGTAAATGGAGGCCTAATTGGGCCTATTAGGTGTGTGAACAAAGTAAGGGTTAAAGGTTGCTAGAGTAGAGTTGAGTCCCCCAATCTTGGGGTCTTACTAAGTCCCAAAAGAATACTAGAAGCCTTTTCTTTTTCTTTTTTTTTTTTTGGGGGGGGGGCTGTTTTGGGAAAATCAATATTTATCTTGATTGTACTCAGGAATGAGGGCTATTAGATTTGGGGACCTATAAGTAGAGTTGTTGATAATATCTTGGAGTAAGGTTGAAATAACCATTGGAAAATTGTTGGATAAGTGTCTTAAGTCATTTCAAACCCTCAGAAGTAGTGTTTTTTGGGGAGAAGTTAGATTGGCAAGGTAGAAGCATTTGGGCACTTGGGGTCACTAGGTGAAGTTCACGTTGGAAAGACTAAATACAACAAGTTTTGAATACATCCACCATAACCTCTACATCAATTCCCTCACAAATGTATGGATATATGAATGCCACTCCTAGATCTTCAATGTAGATATGCTTGATAATCACTTGAAATGAAGGAGAGATGAATGTAAATGGAAGAAAGGATATTCTTACTTGATTGAGAATTCCTCTACTTGGACATAATTGGAGAGAAAATTTATTCAATAGATAATATCACCTTGGAATGAACTTGAATGAATTGGAGAAACTAGATCTTGGATGCTTGCCTTCAAATCTTTAATCCAATTGCTCAATTTATCTTGATTACTCTTGAAAATTTGATTACAAAATGCTTGATTGTGGTTCTTAATTACAAAATAAGGAGAGAAAGGTTTTTATTATTTCTAACCCATCATTTTGGGACTCAATATTGAGCTAGGTTGACCATGAGATCTTTTTCCCATTTATACCTTGGCACAGGGCTCTAAGCCAAATCTGGGCCTAAATCTAAGGGTATAGAATGATTGAGATGATTTTTACATGGCTATAGAACAAATGAGCTTATCTATACTTGGGTACATAATGGTTGAGCTTTTTTTTACCTAGGATTTTAATCCTAGATTTGAACTGGGTTCTAGGATGGTGGAAAAGAAGCAAGAAAAGAGGAATCAGATTGCCAAGATCAAGCATAACAAACATCAGAGCTTAAAAATGCAAAAATGGTGCCTAATAGAGAATCCAATTATGGTTTCTAACTTTCTAGGAGAGTACATTTATCCCCCACTTTAGCAAGAGTAAGTGACAAACTCATGCTCACAGTAAATTAGATCAATGCATAAGATCATTCTTATCAAGGGTGAGGAGAAAAAGAAACATCAAGCCCCCAAGTGACTTAAGTCTTCATCAAATCTAAAACCAATATAAAAGAGGCATCACTAGAAATAGAGAAAGAAGGGAGAGAAAGAGCCATGACCATAGCCTAGTAAGGTATTGTCTTACTATGTATCATACAAAGAGAAAGCATTGTTGAAAAAAATGGCATTGATATTCTAGTAAGTTGTATTAAATGCTATTCAATATATCAAAACAAAGGGATTAGTCCTTAAGGAAAGTAATATTGTCTCCATTAAGGGATCCTAAAAAGGTGATTAGTCCTAAGGAAAACATAGTATCCAAAGGGATCTAGAAAATGAGGATTTTTCCTTAAGGAAATCATTGTCTCCATTAAGGGATATGCTAAATAATACACAAGGGTGTGATAATGAATAGATGAATGCAAGGAAAGAATTATCTAATTAGTCATCTACATAAGAGAGATTGTATTGAATCTTTTGTGTGTGTGTATGTGTGTGTTAAATGTAAAACAAGGAGCAAAGTGTATGCCTCTATGCTAAAGTGATTGCAAATATCGTAATCAAACAAATCTATTTAACGAAGCATACTTACACTGACAAGATATGTTTCCACTATGATATGTCACTAATAAATTCCAAACCAAGGGAAATGAACACATAAAAAAGAGATCACAAAAAGGATCTACTAACTCAGGGGCCAATATGATCATATGATAACTCATATATATCAAAATTATATGAAAATGAACTGTCATTATTCCCCAAAGGTAGTCGAATTATAAGAAAAATGGAATAATGTCACATAAGAGTTATGAAGAAGATTATTTTTGGGTTGGCATCACAAAGAACAAAAAGAATAGGTAGCTACCATTTTGTGTCATCCACCTATCAAACAACACAAAGGAAAATTTATGAATAATGGCACATGCACAAGTACATAACCTGTAACAAAATATATAATAAGTAAGATATAAATAGAGGAATGTCACAACAAATCTATTCCTTCATCACCTTGCACCAACAGAGAAACATGGGTTATCTAAATAAATCTAAATAAAATATATATCAAGAAGCACATTACAACAAGAAAACATAAAGAACCCATCAAGCAAGAGGAGATATTCAAGCATATCTCCTACACCCCCCCCCCCCCCTCCCCCACCATCTAATTCTATAATATTTATGGAAGGTGGACAATATGTAAGAGGATCCACATCAAGAATGACAAATAGAGAAATATCCAGTCGCAAAAAAGGAACATGTTGTAAAGATGGGTCACTTTGTTTGTCACTAGGACTAAGAGATAAAAAATTTATAAACATAGATGGTAAATCATGATTAAAATCAATAATATCATACATGTCATCAGAATCAGTAGCATGAATAGCATCACTATCATTAGGAACAAAATCATTATCATCAATAGTATCTTCTTCAACCAAATTTATTATAATATGATCTAAGATACGAATATATATTAGGTTTATTCAATTGCATCCTTTTCAAATTAAATTTATCCCTTGGGCTATGCATAGGTTGGTCAAAGGGAATCAAAGCATCAATAGGTGTCTTACGGAAGGAATAATTTTGGAAAGCACGCTCATTGGCTCTAGCATGACATTTACAACGATGATCACAAGAATGATAGTTAGGTTTAAGTTCAACTGAGATTTGATTTGGTTTAGGATCAATCTATTGGAAAAATGGTCAGCGCTCCCCTCGGGATTTGTGACATGGCTTAACTGCCTCCTATGTCTTCTATAAGTCTAGTGGTTGTATCGGGCATTAACAGGTCGATATTTTGGTGCAACGGCAACCACTACTTGCAACAAGTGGTATCAAAGAAAGGTTCCCTACATCAATATCAACACCTTTGGGTAGATTTTTGTTGAGTGGAATACTTATCTACAATAGCTCATGATAGTTCTTCAAAGGTTCCTATTTTTTATGGATCAGATTATGCTTTTTGGGAAGTAATGATGCAAACATACTTGTTATCTATTCATGTTTATGTTTGGGCTTCAGTTGTTAATGGTTATAAAGTTCCTAATGCTTTACCTATAGATCTTGATGAAAAGAAGAAGTATGAAATTGATATGAAAGCTAAGTTTGATATATTTAACAATTTGTCTAAAGATGTGTTTGTTAAGGTAATGCATTGTAGATCTTCTAAAGAAGTATGGGACAAATTGAAAAATACTTATCATGGTAATGATAGAGTTAAAGAAGCCAAGATACAACATTTGAAAGAAAAATTTGAAGACCTAAAGATGGGTGATGATGAAAAGGTAGAGGAATATCTCCTTAAGATAGATGAAATAGTGAATGGCATAAGAGGACTTGGTGAAACAATTGATGATATTGATTTTGTAAAGAAAGTTTTAAGATCTCTTCCTGATAAGTTTGATTCTAAAATATGTTCCATAGAAGAAACTAGGGACATTAACAAATATACAATGGAAGATATTCATGGAGCACTTGTATCTTATGAAATGAGAAAGTTTGGCAAGCAAGAATCCACAAGAAAAGAAGTAGCATTCAAAGTAGAAAAGAAGGCAAAATAAGTCTCATCAAAATCAGAAGACCTTGATGTTCTTGAAGCACATTTCTCAAGGAAATTAAAGAAAGGAGGAGGTAAATACAAAGGTAAACCTTGCTCTTCAATACTCTTTTGTTCCTCCACTTGATTTGAATGATTGGGTCATTTTCTTCTTTAGGAGAAAGAAAAGAAGGAACAACACTAGATTGAGAGATAACATCAATGGAATGTTTATAGGATATAGGAGGCAGAAGGAAAGGATATAGAAGAGGTGTGGAAGGTATAGAAAGAAGTATAGGTCCAAGGAAAGGAGATGGAACATCCTTAGGATCTCTAATCTCATAGAAATTTTGGATTTTAAATTTCTAATAAGATTAAAAAATATTGTCTTTGTGAGGTTGAATAGCTTGAGGCATGGAAGGCCAAAAGAAGTCAAGGTCAAAATTTCCTCTAAGCGCAAAAGGATGATAGAGACTATGATTAATCATGATTATTTCTCCATCATTAGTAAATTTCAAACACTTATGAATATGTGAGACTATGGATTTTATGGAGGTGAGCCAAGGAAGATTAAGCCTAACTTGAAACTAATCGAAAGTTGGGATGAAAACAAAGGTAACATCTAGAGTTTTACCACCAAATTCTATGGGAAAAGTAATGGAGCCATGGGTAGGATAGGTGAAACCATTAAAAGTATGAGTCATCACATCATATTTATCATATAAATCTTATTTTAATTGTCTATTCTAAAGATGTTCTTCATTTATAACATTCATCATGCGAGTAGGATCTATAAGGACACTACGAGAAATAAGACCTTTAATATTTGCTGCAATGTAAAGAGGACTATATGGTGTAGGAGCATCTATTCATTTGATTTCTCATGAATAATTTGATATTTTATTTTTTCTTAATGTTTTTCAAGGTTATGTAAGGTACTAAGGACTATTTGGAATCCACTCAAATCATTTTGTAAGGCTATTAAAGCCATTAAATTCATAGTGACCAATAAGGTCCTAATAAAGTCAAACATGGTCAAACCACTCAAATGTATCCAAGTAGAGTGTAATTGATGTAATTTGAGTATTGAATTCATTTTATCATTTTTGAAAGTTTTTGGGAATTTTTTGATTCATTTGAATACAAATTGTAAAAGTTGTTCAAAAGTTTTCAAAATTGTCATGACAACTTTGGCAACTTAATGACAACTTTTTAAAAGATTGTTAAAATTTGTTTATGGGTAGTTGTAGGTTGTTTGAATGGTTTAATATGATCCAAAATAGTATTATTTTTTTTTCTCAAAAATAAATTTTTAATGGGTAGAATTTTGGAGAAGGATTGGAATGGAAGAAAAATTATTTTGAAGCCATTATTTTCTAGTTTTCTAAATTATGTTTCCTGAAAATATTTTGATGTTTTCATTGGTATGGCCTTATATGGAATGATAAAGATATAAAAAAATTATATTTTTGGAAATATTAATCAGTTACCTTTCATTTTCTTTTGGTTTGGTCCAATTTCATTTATATTTGTAGAAGTTATGGATGTTTTTGTAATTGGAGATCTCAATATGCCCTAGGGTTAGCAGTTTTGGGAAAAATGGCATAACTTTTGTTTTAAATGTTGGATTTCACTAAAAATAGGAATAAATGTCTTTATTTAGTTTTTATTGAATATCACTAAATTTATTGGCTTCATTATTTTATTTGTGAAATTTATTAATGTTTGTTTGCAAGCAGCAGATTTTGCCCTAATATGTTGATTTGATTAAAAGGTTGCAAAATGTGTGCATTTCCTTGAATGATTATAAAAATTTGTTAATATTAAACCTACCTCTACATCATATTGGTATCAGATCCTATAATTTATAGGAAAAGGATAATTTTTGGGTGTGTGTTTTTGTTTGTGCAGGTTGGTTACCAAAAAACTAGGTACAGGAAAAGAGGAGACAAACCTAGGTGAGGAAAGGGCACAAAGATGATGGAAGAAATGATTTTGTATTATTGGGATTACTTGAAGGGTAAGGATTCAAAAAAGAATAAGTAAGAAGAAGAGAGGGAAGAGGGAAAGATAAATAAAGATTAATGGAGTTACAAAAGATGGTACTCCCAATGTATAGTGGGAAAATGGATGTCAAAGAAATTATGGAATGGATAGAGGCTTGAAATAACTATTTTGAATACAAAGGAACACCTGATGATAAGAAAGTGATATTTTCTAAGACCAATTTAAAAGGGGCTTCTTTAACCTAGTGGAATCATACCCAAGGTGAGAGAGGAAAGTGTGAAATGAGAATGATCAACTCCTAGAATAGGATGGTGATAAAAATCAAGGCATAATTCATGCATGCAGACTATGAGGTACAAATCCAAAAAAAATATCATACAAAAGAGGAGAAGGAAAATATAGATATAATAATAAGAGGCCAAGGTAAACTCTAAACCTATTATCCAAGATGATCAAGGCACATTGCAAATGCTTGACAATTTTTTTGAGTCTAAAGGTGAAAAAACTAATTTTCACATTGATGAATCAATACAAGAGCCTACTGATGTTGGTATTCATAATGTGGTTACTATTAATGATCAAAAATATGGTATCATTGTTGATGAACCAATAGTAGAGGACAAGAGTGATCAGATGTATGATGAGGTTAATGATAAATGGAAAGAGTTAGCAAGAAGACTTGAAGAGAAAGATACATATTTTATGATTGATTTTGATACTAATCAAATTGATTTTATCGATGAATTTTTCATTATGTTCATTTCAATACAAGTGATAAAGAAATCATATTGGAAAGGGAAAACAAAATTCTTAACAAGGTCATATTCTTAAGCAAGAGGATTAAAAGACCAAAATTGAATATGAAGAGAAGATCTTTGCAACCCCATTTCCAAGGGACTTGGAATTCTTGTAAGGTGGGTCGTATGGTGCAGGAGAAAATATTCATTTGATGTCTCATGAATAATTTGATATTTTATTTTGTCTTAATGTTTTTTCAAGGTTAAGTAAGGTTCTAAGGACCATTTGGTATCCATTCACATAATTTTGTAAGGCTATTAAAGTCATTAAATTCATAGTGACATGTAAGGTCTTGATAAAGCCAAACATGGTCAAACCACTCAAATGTATCCAAGTAGAGTGGAATTTGTTTATTTTAGTATTGAATTCATTTTTAGCATGTTTGAAAGGTTTTGGGAAGGTTTTGAGTCATTTGAATAAGAATTGTAAAAGTTGTTCAAAAGTTGCCAAAATTTCCATGACAACTTTTTAAAAGTTATTAAAAGTTGTTTATGGGTAGTTGTAGGTTGGTTGGGTGGTTTAATATGATTCAAAATTGTATAAATTTTGTTCTCAAACACTAATTTGTAAGGGGGAGAAATTCAGAGAATGATTGGAAAAGAAGAAAACTTATTTTGAAGCCATTATTTTCTAGTTTTCTTAATTATGTCTCCTGAAAATTGTCTGATGTTTTGATTGGTACGGTCTTATATGGAATAATATAGATATAAAAATTAAATATTTTTGAAAATATGAATCATTTGAATTTCATTTTATTTTAGTTTGGTCCAATTTTATTGATATTTACAAAAGTTATGGATATTTTTGTAATTGCGGGTCTGAATCTGCCCTAGGGTTAGCAGTTTTGGGGAAAATGGCATAACATTTGTTTTACCTGTTGGATTTGGCTATAAATTTTAGGAAATTTTTTAATTTTTTTTTAATTCAATCTTACTGAAGATATTGGATTAATTATGTCATTTGTGAAATTTATTAATGTTTGTGCCCTAATATGTTGATTTGATTAGAAGGTTGTAAATGTGTGCATTTCCTTAAATGATTATAAGAAGTTGATAATGTGAACCCTACCTTTGCATCACTATCAAGTTCTTTAATCATCTCTTTAGGATAAAATTTAATACAAATCTTAGGTTTAGGTTCAATTTTAGGTTCAAATTCATCAATAAGGTTGACAACATTGTTGGTTTCAAAACAATACTCAATATCATAGTTAACAACATGGGTGGAAAAAGAAGATAAATACTAAGTAGACTCAAATTTATTGGTAAAATGAGAAGGAAAAGGATTGGTATAGATTTTCAAGTTTTAGTTGGGAGGTTCTACAAATTTATTTCATTGATCATTAACACCCTTAACAAATGTAGCATTGGAATCAATGAGGTCTTGAATAATATATTTCAAATAGAAACATTTCTTAGTATCATGACTAGGTTGACGATGGTATTGAAAAAAGATTTGTGATCAAAGGATTTAGGAAAATATTTGGATGTTTTAATTTATTCAATTGGATGAATTTGTATCACAGTAGCATTAATAAACTTCAATATCACATTATGCAAAGATTTAGTAAGAGATGTAAAACTACGAGAAGGTCTAAAACTAGATGACAAAGGAGCCACACCGTTGAATGTCAATGCCACTTTCTCATCAACATGATTTGATGAATTATTGGTTTTAATTAATCTCTTAGGTTTCTAAAAAAATTGATAGGACTAAAATGCGGCATCATTCTTATCAACCAAAGGTATAGGAGGAGTGCTCTCAAACTAACTCACTTGAAGTTGATAATTGAGAAGCACTACACATAATTGAGTAAAAGAGGAGAATCCAGACAAAAATATCTTATCCCTAATGTTTTTTTGAAAATTAAAAATGAAAATACATTGTATATCAACTTAAGACATTGGATAATAAATATTAGCATGAAAATGCTTAAATCTTCCAATGAAATCAGTCACTTTTTCTTTAAAAACTTGTTTATAAAGCATCAAATCAGTCAAAGAAATTTTAGGACCAATATTATTTTGAACTTTTTGGATGAAATCATTAGTATTTTTTTGAAAGGAATCAATGGAAAAAGGAGGCAAATAATAATACCATTGCAAGACTTTGTATTGAAAGGTTCTAATAAACAGTTTAGTCATGAACCTATGATAATGAGATAAATCACTACACAATGTTTGAAAGGTTTTAACATGATTCAAAGGATCACCCTTAACATTAAAGGTATCTAAAAGAGGATTTTTCATGTATTGAGGAATGACGACATAGATGATGTATAAGGACAAAGGACTAACAATGTCATAAGTAGGAATGTTAAAATAAGATTGAATCATAGATGCAATTTGTTGTTGCAAAGATGAAACAGTTTGATCCAAGCTATTGATAGTAGATTCGGTAGAAAACGTGGTAGGAGATGTGTGTGGAAATTTTGGACCATTGTGGAAAATGAAAGGAATGGTATAATATTAAAAAGGAACACTACTTTAATTGGACAAGGATGAAGGTAAGGACACACATGGCACACTTGAAGAAGGAGGAATAATAATATTAGGAATGCTAACACATGTAGGATTGGTGTTTTGAATGGAAGTGGTTATGAAAGGTGGATCATAAGTGGGCACTCTAGGTATTGAGGTAGGAATAGGAATGGAGGTCTTAACACTATTTGTAGGTGGTATGAAACCTAATTATTGGGAAAAATATCTAATAGTTTTGACATTGTTATCAATGAGATGAGAGATATTAGGAAAGATGTTAAAACCATGTTCATCATTATGAATTATCTTCCTCAAACCCTCTACTATAGAGATGACCTCGGGATTGGAGTTTTCTTGTCCTAACCATTGCTCAAATTTTTCAAATTCATGGGAAATATTTTGAACTTGCATAGAAGGAATTCTTAAGGTCTCATCTTCATCATGAGAAGAGTGGTAAGATTTTTAATCACTAGGAGGAATTCCATTAGTATGCATGTTGGTCTCATCAATATTCCAAGGAAATAAAAAGGACTCAGGAACAAAGGAACCCATAAGTTTGCATCTTCTCCTAATTGTAATTCTATAAGTATGACTTAATATGATAACACTCATGCACTAGAAGATGAAAAATAGATAGATATAGTGTAAATATAAAGTTTGAAAGATATATATAAACATCAACTAAGCACAATAGTATGTTAATGAAAATCACATCTAACAATCAAATCAAACATGAAAATTTAATGCATATAATGGAGTAAATGTAATCTAACAACCAAAATCAAAAGAGGAAAAGTTAGAGTCTAGTTCACCAAAATGTGAAGTAGGTGAACCTATAAGCACACAAAGAGAATCTGACACCAAAATCAAAAGCATGTAAGAAGAGTCGGGATCACCAAAATGTGATGCATGAAAAGGGAAGAAATGCAAATAGGGTAGATCACATCTCCTTTTCAATATTTCACATTTGGAAGGAAGATGACCCAATAGGATTAATTTGTGACTCAAGTGGTAAATGGGACAATGATCCTTCACTAAATATGTAATTTTGAAATGTAAAATGATAATTGCAATCACCTAAAATTTGTCTAGTAGAACCTAAGCCCCTAATTTGATCAAATTACCTCAAATTAAATTTTAAATCTCAAAGACATATTTTACTAGACACAATTATGTAAGTAACCTGATTAATCCCCCTTGCATAATTAAATTAAATCATTTCTAAAATTGAAAAATCATTTAATTGTCAAAACTTACCTTTAATATAAAGTCTTAGCATTTTTATTTAAAAGAACACTTTGTGTAAACTTAATCTCAATTACTTGACAATTAAAAGGGGATTTTCTATTTTGTCTTATTCTCCAATCAAGCTTGACCAATAAAAAATCATGAATCCTCTCATATGGATTGATCTCTCGTCACCACTCATCTCTACCTAACATATTTTTCCTCTTAATCTCCACCTTCCATTCTTGAGTAAATTCCTTTAAAAGGAAGCTATTCCTTGGATCAAGGGTTCCATGTTCATTGTGGTTGAAGTTGATTCGCTTGCATTCTAGAGTAATTTTGCTATGTATGTGGAGCCTAATCAGACTTATCCATGGGGTCAAGGGGTAGAGCCCCTGATGGGGTCAAGGGGTAGCACCCCAGGGCGGGGTCGAGGGGTAGTGCCCCTCGATGCTAAGAATGACTTAACAATATTGTAAAGTGTCGGCCATCTATTTTCTATTAGTCGGAGTATTTTTGCCCTAATTTCATTATGTCAAAAATACTTGTAAAAAGGGCTTAGGGTTTGAAATTGAATGTATGAGGGATTATTGTAGCTTCCCATGGTGGTATTGAGTTGTAGGTTTCAGATTGTAATCGCTAGATAATAATAAAGATATTGGACTCACTATTGGTGGACGTAGCCCAGGGATTGGGTGAACCACGTTAAATTCTGTGTTATTGTGTTCTCTCTTGTTTGTTAATATTTGCATTTTCTGCTCATTATCCTAACAAGTGGTATCAGAGTGAGGTTATTTCATTCATTCTTTCATCTATTCTCTAAAGTAGGTCTCAAAAGTTAGTGGGGGAGTCTCTCGGTTAAGTGGGAGAAATGGCAGACGAGGGTAGGCTAAAGGTTGATAAGTTTAATGGGAAGAACTTCCAATTATGGAAGATGAAAATGGAGGACTATCTCTATCAGAAGGATCTATGGTGGCCATTAGAGGGAATATCCAAGAAAGAGACAGCAATGTCTTAGGAAGATTGGGATATTTTGGATAGGAAGGCACTCGGGAGTATTCATTTATGCTTGGCACAATTGGTGGCATTCAATATTACTGAAGAAATGAAAGCTAAAGATCTGATGGACACCCTAGCGAAGTTGTATGAAAAGCCTTTAGCTTCAAACAAGGTATTTCTTATGAAGCATTTATTTAATATGAAAATGGTAGAAGGTGGATCAATCACTGATCATTTGAATGAGTTTAATATAGTTACAAGTCAGTTAACCTCAGTTAAAATTACTTTCGATGATGAGGTTAGGGCTCTCTTGATTTTGTGTTCTTTGCTAGAAAGCTAGAATGGCTTGGTAATGGCTGTTACTAATTATGTTTCTGGTTCAAATACCCTAAATTTTGATGATGTTGTTGGTGTTATATTGAGTGAGAAAATTCATAGGAAAAGCTCAGGGGCATCCACATTTGGTAGTGTATTGAACACAGAAAGCAGAGGTAGAACAAGAGATAGAGGAAACAACTCTAGAAATCATGGGAAATCAAGACAAAAATCAAAGGGAAAGAGGTCCGAATCCAAAGGGCCAAATGATTGTTGGTACTATGGAAAACTAGGACATAAGAAGAAAGATTGTTGGTCTCAGAAGAAAGATCAAGGAGACAAAAATGATGGAAACAAGGAGGCAAATGTGGTAAGTAACAAATCTGAAGGGGATGCTTTGCTTTTGTCTTTAGAAAATGTTGATGATTCATGGGTGCTAGATTCAGGGGCTTCATTTCATGCTACACCCCATAGAAGTTATTTTGTTGATTATGTTAGAGGGGATTTTGGGCTAGTTTATTTGGGAGATAATGAACCCTATCAAATTGTTGGAAAAGGGAAAATCAACATTAAGTTTCACAATGGGAATCATTGGCTACTACAAGAGGTAGGACATGTTCCAAGGCTAAGTAGAAATTCAATTTCAGTAGGGCAACTCGTTGATGAGGGTTGCACAGTTACTTTTAATGATTAAAATTGGAAGGTTTCAAAAGGTTCCTTAGTAGTAGCAAAAGGTGTGAAAGTAGGCACCTTATATCTTTGTACAGGTCATATTGTTCCCTCTACTTTAATTGTTTCAGAGAAAAATGAATGTTCAGGAACAATTGTTGCAGTTGAGCAGGTAGAACAAGAGACAGTAGCTGGAGATTCTAAAATAGCGCTGTGGCACAATAGACTCGGGCACATGAGTGAGAAAGGTATGAAATTACTTCATTCAAAGAAATCTCTACCAGGTTTGAAATGTGTTAATATGGATTTCTGTGAAAGTTGTGTGTATGGAAAGCAAAAGAGAGTCAGTTTTGTAAAGAGTGGGAAGGAAAAGAAAGATGAAAAATTAGAGCTTGTGCATACAGATGTATGGGGTCTAGCTCAAGTATCTTCCCTTGGTGGCTCTCAGTATTATGTTACATTCATTGATGATGCAACTAGGAAAGTATGGATATATTTCATTAGACAGAAATTTGATGTATTTGAAACTTTTAAGAAATGGAAAAGCTTGGTCAAAAATGAGACTGGAAAAAGATTAAAATTTCTTAGATCTGATAATGGTGGTGAGTATTGTAAAAAATAATTTGAAGATTATTGTGCCTCTAATGGTAATCATAGACAGAAAACTATACCAAGGACTCCACAAGAAAATGGACTGGCCGAACACATGAATAGGACAATAATGGAGCATGCAAGGAGTATGAGGTTGCATGCTAGGCTACCCAAAAATATGTGGACAGAGGCTGTGAACACTGCTATTTATTTAATCAATAGAGGCCCCTCTACTCCTTTGGACTGTGGTATTCCAGAGGAAGCATGGAGTGGTAAGAAGGTGAGTTATTCTTTTCTCAAAACCTTTGGTTGTGAAGCTTTTGCACTTATAGATTCTGAAAACATAACCAAGCTGGAAGCTAAGTCAAAGAAATGTGTATTTGTTGGATATGGCATTGATGAATTTGGTTATAGGCTTTGGGATTTTTAAAATCATAAAATTGTAAGAAGCTGGGATGTCATATTCAATGAGAAAGTGTTGTAGAAAGATCTATTGCAGCAGCATGAGAAGAAAGAAAATGATTTTGTAGTACTAGATGACATTCCAAATGCTAATGTTCCAAAAATTCCTTATGCTCTGCAACAATAGCAACAACAAATACCACACACCCCAATGACTATTAGACGGTCAACAAGGCTAAGTAGACCTCCAGATAGATTTTCACCTTCTTTGTATTCTATCTTATTAATTGATGTTGGTGAACCTGAATGTTATAATGAAGCTATGCAGGTGGATACAAAACTTCAGTGGGAGTCTGCAATGATAGATGAAATGGACTCTTTGCTGAAAAATCAAACATGGGATTTATGCCAGTTACCTGCAGGAAAACAGGCTTTGCAGAATAAATGGGTTTACAGGTTGAAAGAAGAAGATGGAGGTAAGAAAAGATTTAAAGTCAGATTAGTCATAAAAGGATTTGCATAGAAACATGGTATTGATTTTGATGAGATTTTTTCTCCAGTTGTTAAAATGACTTCTATTCGTACTGCTTTAAGTATTGTGGCTATTGAAGATTTGCATTTAGAGTAGCTTGATGTTAAAATAGCCTTTCTTCATGGTGATTTGAATGAAGAAATTTATATGGTACAACCACAGGGATATGAGGTCAAGGGTAAGAAGAGTTTAGTGTGCAAATTGGAGAAAAGTTTATATGGCCTGAAGCAAGCACCTCGGCAATGGTATATTAAACTTGATACTTTTATGCATGAGAATGGATACACTCGATGTAATTCTGACCATTGTGTTTATTTCAAGAGGTTAAATCATGACAGCTACATTATTCTATGTTTATATGTTGATGATATGATTGTAGCTGGTTCTAACATGGATCATATTAAGGGGTTGAAACAACAGTTAGCAAAATCTTTTGCTATGAAGGATTTGGGGGCAGCAAAAAAAATCCTTGGCATGAAAATTTGTAGAGATAGGAAGAATAGAAAATTAACGCTATCTCAAGCTGATTATGTTGAGAAGGTGTTGCAGAGATTCTACATGAAGGATGCCAAAGCTGTCACTACACCTTTGCCTGGTCATTTGAAATTGACTAAAGAAATGTGTCCAAAGACACCAGAAGAAGAGGCAAGAATGTCCAAGATACCTTATGCTTCAGCTATAGGGAGCTTAATGTATGCTATGGTATGTACTAGGCCAGATATTGCACATGCAATGGGAGTCATTAGCCAGTATATGAGTCACCCTAGGATTGAGCATTGGAATGCAGTCAAATGGATTCTCAGATATTTGAGAGGTACATCCAATAAGTGTTTACACTTTGGGGGCTCTTCTACTACTGTTCATGGCTATGTTGACTCAGATTTGGTAGGAGATATTGATACCAGATGGAGTACTACAGGTTATGTATTTACTGTTGGTGGGATAGTAGTGAGTTGGATTTCTCAGTTAAAAAAGGTGAATGCTTTATCTACTATAGAGGCAGAGTATGTTGCTGCTACAGAGGCAGCCAAGGAGATGATATGGCTTCAATTCTTCATGGAAGAATTGGGACATCCACAAGTAGATAATTATTTGTATTCAGATAGTCAAAGTGCCATTCATCTTGCAAAGAATTCTGCTTTGCACTCAAAAACAAAGCACATACAGTTGCGATATCACTTCATTCGGTCAATATTGGATGATGGACAATTAAGGTTGGAGAAGATACATATAGATGATAATCCAACAGATATGTTTACAAAGGCAGTCACAAGGGAGAAGCTAAATTCCTCTTCAGCTTCGGTTGGTCTTCTAGACTAAATAGAATAAAAGAACAGATGAGTCCAGAGTGGTTTCATTATTCCAGTGGGAGCTACAAGTTTTGGTTGATCAGTCTCCAAGTGGGAGGATATTGTTGTGGAGTCTAATTAGTCTCCAAGTGGGAGATTGTTATGTATGTGGAGCCTAATCAGACTTATCCATGGGGTCAAGGGGCAGAGCCCCTGATGGCCATATTGTAAAGTGTCGACCATCTATTTTCTATTAGTTGAAGTATTTTTTCCCTAATTTTGTTATGTCAAAAATACTTGTAAAAAGGGCTTAGGGTTTGAGATTGAATGTATGAGGGATTATTGTAGCTTCCTATGGTGGTATTGAGTTGTAGGTTTCAGATTGTAATCATTGGATAATAATAAAGATATTGGACTTGCTGTTGGTGGACGTAGCCTAGGGATTGGGTGAACCATGTTAAATTCTATGTTATTGTGTTCTCTCTTGTTTGTTAATATTTTCATTTTCTGCTTATTATCCTAACAATTTTTGCATACTTTAATTCTTGAGAATCCTAAGCATTCTATTTTACTTTCATTCATTATTTATCGTAGCATAGTTTCTTGCATTTTCATTCTAGAATACTAGTTGTTTGCATCCATACTAACTTAATTCTCTCATTTAGCATTGTTAATCTTCCATTCTAGTCCATTTCTAGTTTTTCATTTGCATTTGAATCTTCCATTTTTGAGTAGTCAAGTCACTAATCCTTCATTCTAATATGTTGAGCATCATAAAAAGGATTAAACTCACTTCAACTAGGAAGCAAAAAGCCTATTTTAGGAGTTTAGTTGGTTCATTTGATATGGCCTCTTATAGATAAATTCTTGAACTAATGGTTTATTGAGTGTTGGTTGCATTAAAATTTGATACCAATATTTAACCACATATTTTTGGCACCCACCATGGAGCTTGAATCAAAAAATTTCCCCTTTGCTTGTAGTATATTATTCATTATTTTCTAAAACTGCAATGAATATCGCACCCTATGGTCTAGATTATTGTACAACGCCTGAGTTCATCACGTGCAGTGGTGATAATTACCGTATGATAATATGGTGTAGGGTTTTTTTATCGCATGTGGTATTTTCTTTCATCATATGATACAATATCCCTAGATTTCATCATGTGGCTCTTTGGGTTCTATCATATGATAATATGGTGAGCGACTGTGTTTTATCGTATCAAAAAATAGTGAGCATTTTTTAGGGTCCTATAGTTAAAATTTTTAGATTTTGATGCTTGATCTGGATTTTTCTTTCCTTTGACCTTCTATTTTCTAGGTTTTAACAGATTTTTGTAGGGTATTTGAAAGAGAAATTGCTTGCCAAAGACATCAACACTTACTTATTTCAAGACTACTAATGCTTTGTGGTTGTAGGATTCTTGCCAAAGATATTTTTGGAGACTACTAAAGCTATTTGTTTTGCAATTTTCCTTGGAGATATGACTCAACCTTGTGCTTTCATAAATTTGGTTTCTAGGCACCTAGTTTTAACTAGAAAGGCTTATTTTCTTGTGATTAGTTGAGTAGTAGGAGAGTATGCTCTTCACCTCCTAGAGGATGAATCCAAAATCTTGACCTACTTGATTTTTTAGTTGTAAAAGGAATCTTGGGTAAATGAACATGTTCTTGATGTTCTTGGGAGAAGCTATGGAGTAGGAGGGTATGCTCTTTTCCCTTGTGGAAAATAAAAAATCTAGACCTTCATTAGCCTATCTTCTTTTATTTTCATTTTACCTTTAGAGGCCTTGTCGTTGAGGTAAAAATTATGTGGGAACGACCCAAGTGGGACAAAGAAATTCTATCTCATCCAACCCACTATAAAATTAATTCCTTGTTGGCCAAAAACCATAAGGACGTAGCTATTAATTGTATTGGGTCACTTGTTTGACTAGGAGAGAACACACAAGAGTGATGTGTAGGGCCGCAAGGTCTCAATATTTCTTGCAAGACTACCTCACTTGAAGCACTTTTAGGGCTATAGGACTCAATTTTGCTAAGTGAAACTACAAGGGATAGTTACAAATGAATGCCCTTACTAGACACCATTAGTTATAAGCTACCCAACTCACCTTCGAAAGAATCATAATATTTTTGCAAGGATTTATCCAAGTGGACTATACCTAGATCACCCCAAGACTACTCACCATATGTATTCCCTTGGATGACATCCTCATAAAATCCAACATCACTTTATGTGAGGTGACGAAATACCAAGTTGTGGGAAAAGGTTTTGATACTCACCTTAACCTCTAGTATTTTTTTCTTGATGTGTCTTTGAATGTGTTAAGACCCATGCCAATCATTGCAGAACATACACTTGATGCTCTTGAAATATTGCAACATTCCTTTAGACCTCACAATTGCTTGTCCCCAAAGTTTCTTTGTCCTTTGGCAGATTTTTTAAAGACTATTGTTTGATTACACTATTGCTTGCATGGAAACATTTAGACCTGATTTAGGTGTCCTTAGACTCGTCATATATTTGAAGCCAAACTCATCCAAATTGGTCAAAATTCTCAAAAATAGTGGTAAATTGGCAATTTTCTTGCATTCTATCATTTTTCTAGTATCATATCATACGATACAAGTGGTTTATCACACCCTATGTTGTGTTTTATCAAATGAAAAAGTTGACCTTCACCATATTATCACACCTAGTGTTGGGTTTTATCACATCCAATTTTGAGTTTTATCGTATGATTCTCTTCTTGACTGATCACCAAAACTACATTAAATTCTTAAAAATTTCAATGTCTTCACTATCCGAGTTTCTTTTGGATTTTCTATCATTTTGATCAGTATCTTCTAATTTCAAGACTAGTATCCTCAATTGATTAATTCCTTTCTAGTGATTTGATCTCTCTTCGCTCTTGTTTTAAGATCTTGGAAATGCTCTAGTTATTTTCTCAAAACATCTCATTTGAAAATATACCTTGTGATGAGCCCTAATTTTGGCATGTTTTTAGCTATGTTTTAGCAACACTTTCATTTGGTTTTATAGACTTTTAGTAACTATAAGAACTTTTTCATGGATTATGATACTTATTTTTTTATAATGGAATATATCTATTATAAGAATTATTGCTATAGTTTTTATAACTACTACTTATTATTTTGCTAAGTCATGTGTGCCTTTGAGACTTTATCTTCCTGCAATCATTACTATTTGTTTTCCTACAGCCATATGAGGAATGTTGTTTTCTTGTATTTAATGAGCTATGGATGCATTGAATATGGATAATGAGCATTTGATAGATTTCATGTGTCGAGATAACCCTTTTCCGTAGGAATAGAATTTTTTCTATAGAACCCAAATATTTAGGAGTGAATTTACCCTCCACTAGGCCGCTGCCCAATGGTTCTGGTAAAGACTAATTCAGCCGCAGACGCGCAAAGAAAATGAAGGAGTAGTTAAAATATTCATTCACCATGAAGGAAGGTGTTCCATGAATCTAGTGGAAAGTGTCTTTATGATCCACAAATCTAGAAGGATAATGTCATTAATATTTCTTGGTCGATTTGACTCATCCTTCCTCTACCCACTCTCTATCAATTGTGGGAGTTCTATTTGTAATAAAATATTTCCACCTTAAATGGATAAGTTAGTTAGAAGTTAGTTGAGTTCAGCTGTAAATAAATAGATTTTGTCTTCATCTGAAGTGATATAGATAGATGGAAATAGATAGAGAAAGAATATATAATAGAAAATAAGTAAAGAGTAATACTAGTTATCAAAGTTAATCATTTTACTAGCAATGTAATTTTCAATGCTGATTCAATAATATGATTCTAAAGTTTGACGTTTAGCATGTGTTTTCTCTAAGGATGTTGACTGAGGGGACCCACTTAGGAAAGTTTTCTTCTTTCCTTTTCAGCAAATAGGATGGTTGTACTTTGATTTTCTATAGAAGTTTAGTGATTGTTCCTATGGCCAATAGAGATACAAAACTATTGACTTTTCCTACAACCACTGAGTATTTCTTATTTCTTGTAGCTTAAGTGATTACTTTAGTTTGAGTTAAAGATAGTTTATAACATGTTCATTTCCAATATCATGTTCTTAAAAATAGGTTACATGTTTGTTAGAGAAGACTAATGCATATATTATGTTGATCCATTCCAAGTTATATGACCCCGAGTTGACAATTAAATGATGCTTTTAGAGGGATTTATGGCTACCAGATATGATGTCCAATCACTGAGTAGGGGAATATCCTTTCCTAGTTAACAAATCTAATTAAGAGCACTAAATTTTTGGCACTATTTTTGGGGATGGTGTCAAACTAAGAATCTGTAGCATGCATGGTAGTTGTAAGTCTAAATTTGCAGTTAGTCTTTATCTTAAAATTCATCTTTTTTTCATAGTCTAGTTTTTCATTTTTTGTATGCATAGAAGAAGAGACGAGTTTGGAAGATTCCTTCCTAGAGAAATAATACAATAATCCCCCCCCCCAAGAATAATAACATTATGTCGATGCTGACCAGAATCTAGCCCCTCCTTCTTCTTCTTCTTCCTTAGAAGACTTGCACTTGTTTGAAGAACTAATTGACCTTAACCAACACCAAGACAACACTCAATTGGCCATTATAGTTTACCAGACAAGAGGCAACCCAATAACTCAGGAAAGAAACCCAAGAACTTAGGCAACAATGGAAGTTCCACCTAATTTCCCTTTCCAATCCCTGACCTACATGACAATCATAATCTCAAGAACATACATAGGTGACCCCACAATAATGGGTTACACTTTTTTAGACATGTTGATTTTTGCTGAAATAACACATTTTTAATAAAATATAATGATTTAAGCCTTGAGAGGTTCCATTTGAAGGAATTAATTACAAATGGTTAGCTCAAAGCATCTTAGATAAAAAAAACATTGATATAACATTTATACTCCTCATTCATACCTACAATGGAGTCTCCTTTGCACCTATTAAAATGTTGACAAAAAATCACTTCAACTTTATCTTTTGGTAGATCAAATGAATTCATTTGACAAACCTATCTATGTAGTAAGGTACTACTGAGAAAAATATTTCCAATGATTATAATGTTAATATATATTAAGTTTATTATGACTTTGTATTTTTAGTTTTACTAAACATAGATATTTCACCATATGTCTACCTCTATGTTTGATGCTTGTGGAAAAATAGTAAATGAGAGAAAAAAAAATCAAAAAAACATTTTTTCTCTAGGTATTGAATTTCTCTTTCTATCAAAAAAACTAAAAATAAAATTGGATAAATACATGACAAGTTATAAGCTATGTAGTCAAGGTATGTCAAAATTACAGTTTAGTCAACTTAAAACATTAATAAAATATGCAATAATCATGATAATGTCATCAAACCAATTGTGTGTCGTCGGTATGGATGCTACAAAATTAAATTCGAAAGAAACACATTGATATCTATTTTAGAAAAAAAAATTATGCTCTATGAAAACAATGTAACTCTTTGAAAATGACATTTTCAGAAACATACCAATTTTCGTGGGAGAAAGAAAAAACCATTCAAATCAATTCAAAAATAAAAATAAAAAATATATTTAGAATCTAGATAGAAAATAGTAAAAGACTCTAATTTACTTAATCTTTTGATTTCAAATGTTTTAACAACAATATGCATCTGAATCTGAAATTTTTTTTCAAAATGTAGAGTTCAGTGTCCGTTCAAGCAAAAAAGTGTAACCCACTATTGTGGGTTCACCCATGGTCTGCTTCAGCACTTTCCAAGTTCTATCAATTGATCACAAAGGATCTTGATAACTTTCTATTTGAATTTTATTATATCCTTTGTATATGTTTTTATTATTCCATAGATGCTCAGATGCTAGAATTATTTCCTTCTACCCTTAAAGAGTCAGCCTTGAGGTGGTTCATGGGATTGGGAGCAGATGCAGCAACTACTTGGAATGGTCTCAAGACCCTATTTTTGGAAAAATATAAAGAATATTGCGGGGGTAATGATATGAGAGGGTATGATATCTTTAAAATATCTCAAAAGGGGGATGAAACTTTAGAAGAATATGTCTCAAGGTTCATGTTCAGCCTGCAAAAGAATACTCAGCATCAGCTAAATAAAGAGTCCCAAAAACTTCTCTTTCTAAGGGGAGTTAATGAAAATTGCATGGAGGTATTGGACCTCATGGAAGGAGGGGAGATTAATCAGAGAAAGTTGAATGATATCAAGAAAATATAACTCAATTACTTAAGGGTAAGTGTGAAGAAAGGAAGAGGGTTCTAGTCTTCTATTTCTAAAGCCAATTGTTTTGGAGTATCCAAGGTAGAGAAATATAATCTCTTGTCAAACTTCAAGAAGGACATTATTAATAATGTCACTACCCAAGTGGACACCATACAAGCTTGGAGGAAGAAAGATGAAGTAGAGGAAATACTGGTTGAATTTTTCCATCATTGCAAATAGAAGAAGCGGGACTGTAGATGTACGCTTATGGACAACCTAGAGGCACTCCATGTTCCCACTGAGTTCAAGCCAATTGAAGGAGATGATGAGAAAGTGTTATTTGTTTCTCAGCATAGGCTATGGGCCCCTAGACAAGGTATACCTTAGGATCCATTGCAATATTTTGGTTTATATAATAATCAGTTGCAAAACCTTTATCCTCCATACTTTCATCCTTATAGGAATAACCCTTGGCCTAGTCCCCAACAAAACCAGTGGATAACTCTGTAGCAAAATCAATGGCAACAACCTCCATCTCAAAATCAATGGAAATAACCTAATTAGTGGAAGGGAGGATAGCAATGGTCTAATAAACCTGTTGGTTACCTTCAACAACCCCAACAATAGACCATTATCCCACCTCCTACAACCATGCAGAATTCAAATCATAAACCAACTCAGCCAACACCTAATCCCAATAGCAAGCCTCGATAGAAGTAAGTTTACTCTATTGATCATAATAAATGGTCCTTTTATGACCTTAACAATATTAATCTGAGATCAGGGACTTTTTTGACGATGCCAACTCCTCTTGTAATTAATGAAGTTCCATTTGAGGAAAGTGAGTAAGAAATCCCAAATGGCCAAAACTCAGCTAAGGAGTCATTGCCTAATCAGCCCTTACCTACAGCCTCAAATAGAGAACCTCCTTTTCCTAGGAGGTTCGAAAAGGAAATTTTTTAGTCACAGGAAGAACTTGTATTTTACATTATTGAGTAGTTAAAACATATGTGTGAAGATACCCTTGTTCCAATCCATAAAAGAAGTTCCCATTTATAGAAAGGGTATCAAGGAGGCATGTTAAAATAAGTCAATTAGGAAGAAGAGAGACCCTCAAAATGATCATGTTTTAGGCCAGCTTTATAATTTAATGTTGGGAAAGATTACCATCCCAAAATACTCAGACTCTGGTAGTCTTGTTGTAGAGATCATTGTTAATGGAATTCAAGTTAAGAATGCTCTAGTTGATCTTGGATTTTCCATAAATGTGATGACCAGAGACCTTATGTTGAAATTAAGTATCTCAGACTTAAGAACTACACCTACTATCCTACAACTTGCTAACAGTTCCACTATCAAACCTAATGGATTCATAGAAGACCTTGTAGTCACCTTGGATTCATGGGAATGCCCTACATATTTCATGGTGTTGTCCCCAAAAACAACATTAGAAGGGTATCCAATCATATTAGGAAGACCTTTGTTGGTAACTACATATGCCTATATAGGTTTTAGGTCTAGAGACATGACCATATATGATGGTTATAGCACCAAAAATCTCACTCTCTATGCTCCAGCCCAACCTCACCTTGAGACTAAGCAAGTAGTTTGGCCCAATTTAGGGGAAGATGTTGAAGAGGAAGTTAATTTTGTGGTAAACCTAATGATGATTAGAAGGGGACATTTTATTGAGCAGCAAGAAGAAGATGAAATTTTGGACATTGTCATCCAAAATAATTATGGTATTTAATATCCTCTATGTGGAGAAAGTCCATGTTCACTACAAATTATTCTTCCCTCCTCTACTTTTGCACACTTTCCTATAGCAAAAGATTTCTTGCATACCTTATTACCTCATGAGATAAGGATGCCCATTTTGTCTGATGTTTCCATGTTAGAATTAACCTCACAAGTAGAGATTACTATAGGAAAATTTTTAAATGACAACAATAGCCTTATTGTTGAGTAACAGGAGTCTATAATTCAGATCCTTGCTAATCACAAGGAAACTTTTCTTGGGACTATAGTGATGTGAAAGGGTTGGATCCTAAATTATATACACATCGAATCTTCATTGATAATAAATTTAAGCCTGTCAGACAACCCCAAAGAATAAATAACCCAGCTCTCTGGGAGATAGTACAAGAGGAGCTACAAAATTTGTTGAATGTAGGGTTTATCTACCCAATTTTAGATAGTCAATGGGTTTCCCCATTGATTACTATGCCTAAGAAAGGGGGTAAGTGGAGAGTTTGCATGGATTATAGGGAGCTTAATGCTCCAACAAAGAATGATCATTTTCCTTTTCCTTTTATTGATCAAGTGTTGGATAACCTATCAGGTAAAGCATACTTCTCTTTCCTTGATGGTTTCAATGGCTATAATCAAATTATGATTTCTCCAATAGATCAAAAGAATACCACCTTCACCTATCCTTGGGGAATATTTTCTTATTCAGTTCTTGCCTTTGGTCTTTGTAATGCTCCTGCAACCTTCCAAAGAGCTATGATTGGTATCTTTTCTAACATCTCATATCACTACATGGAAATTTATATGGATGACTTCACTATGTATAGTGAAAACTTTATAGAAGCTAAGGATAACTTGGAGAAAGTACTCCAGATGTGCTAAGATCATAATCTTTCACTTAATAGCCAAAAGTGTTTCATGATGATGCAGGAGGGAATAGTGCTCAGACATTATATCTCTAATATAGGAATACAAGTGGATCCTTCTAAGATTGAAGTTATCTCTAGTTTACCCTTTTCTTCTAAACAAAAGGACCTCATGAGTTTCCTTGGCCATGCTAGATATGATAGGAGATTCATTAAGGACTTCAGTCAAATAGTGGGGCCTTTATATGCTATGTTGAAGAAAGATGTATAATTTGAATGGACATAAGAATGTGAGAAGGCATTTTATGGACTTAGAACAACCCTCACACAAGAACCTATTCTGAAAGGACCAGATTGGTCACTTTTGTTCCACATTCACATAGATGCATTATATTATGTTGTTGGTGTTGTTTTAGGATAGAAAGATGGGAAAAATGAGCATGCCATCTACTATGTTAGCAAAAATTTGTAGGGAGCTGAATTAAACTATACTGTCATAGAGAAGGAAATGTTGGAAATCATTTATGCACTTAACAAATTTAGGCATTACATTTTAGGTTATAAGATATGTTTCCATAGTGATCATGAAGAAATCAAGTACATCATGAATAAAACTTCTATATCAGGAAGGTTATCCAGGTGGTTCTTGATGCAAGAATTTGGCATTACCATTGTGGATAAACCAGGTAAAGACAATGTGGTTGTTGATTTCTTATCTAGATTTAAAAGGAAATATAATTATGCACAAATAGAAGATTTATTCCCTGATGAGAATTTATTTGCAATACAAGTTATCCATCCATGGTATGCAAATATGGATAATTACTTAGCTACAAGAAGGACTCCTCCTCATTTCTCACCAAAGGACAAAAGGTTACTAGTTGAAAAGAGTTTTAACTTCTCTTGGATTGCAGATTGCATGTTTTATATAGGTCCAGACCATGTAATGAGGAGATGTGTGAGGAAAGAGGAAACTTATGACATATTTCATGCCTTAGATGATGAGCCTTATGGGGGATATTTTGCTGCAAAAAGGAAAACTGAAAAAATATTGAATGCTAGTTATTATTGGCCGCACTCCACAAGGATACAACCAAGTACACAAATAAATTTGATAGGTGCTAGAGGATGGGGAGACCAACTAGATTAGATGAGATTACCTTGTATCATCAAGTGTTAGTTACCCCTTTTGACAAATGGGGCTTGGACTTTGTAGGATCAAATGGTAAGTCTTACATCCTTGTTTGTGTTGATTATGTATCCAAGTGGGTTGAAGTAAAGCCTATGAAGTATGCTAGGGATAATAAAGTTACAGAATTCCTTTATGAGGAAATTTTCACAAGATTTGGAGTTCCTAGAGATATTTTAATAGACCAAGGGGCTTAGTTCACTTCTACCTTAATAGAATCCTTAGTTAATGAGAATAATCTCAGGCATAGGAATTCAACCTCATATCACCCTCAAGATAATGTCCAAGAAGAGGTCTCCAATAGGGATATTGAGGCAATTTTGACAAAAATAGTGAACCTTCATAAGAAGGATTGGGTTGCAAGACTACCAAAAACTATTTGGGCTTATAGAACCACTTGGAAAACCACCACAAGTTACACACCTTTTGGGATGGTGTATGGAAAGAAGGTTGTAATGCCTATAGATTTTGAACATGGGACTATTAGGATAGTATTGGAACTCGATCTAGATCTAACCATAGCATAGAGAGAAAGATTCATGCAACTCAATGCCTTGGATGAGCTTAGAAAAGATACCATGTAGCACACAGAGTTAATCCAGAATCAATGTATTAAATGACATAACTAGTATATAAAGGAAAAGAAGTTTGTTTTAGGAGACTAGGCTCTATTATATGACTCCAAATATAAAGATAATTTGGGAAAGTTGCAAACTAGATGGTTGGGTCCATATGAGATCATTGAAGTATTTCAAAATGGTGTCGTATAGTTGCGTACAATAGATGATGTTAGGTTTGGGTTGTTGGTAAATGGGAATTGACTTAAGCCCTATTTTAAACCCATTGACAAGGTAGAGTTCTTAAAGCAATTCCAATATGAGCAGCAAGGTGTATATCCTACAACCGAAGGAATTGAGTCTCAGCTCAATTCTCTAGGTATTGCATGATAGTGTGTTGACCTTTATAATAAAGGATTCACTTAGTGGGTCCCATTATGTTCCACACACCCATCTTCCATCTGTACCATCTTCTTTGTCTTCCACCTCATCCATTCATCATTCATCTTTTTCTCCAGCATGTCCTTCAAATAATTTTTAATAAAGAGGGAGCGGTCACATCAATTGGTTAAGTATTCATTATGCCAAGTACGCTCCACATAATCTCAAGTGGTTAATTATTCTATTTAGTTTCATTTATTAGTTAATTAAAGAAAGTATATTCATATTTAGAATATGGTTGCAAATTGTCAGTCTTTTCCGCATGCTTGAATTACCACATCTATGTATTTCCATCGCCAACTACTCAAATAGAGTTAATGCCTTGTCCTTTCTATCAGTACTTAGGATTTTTCATCCAATTCACTTGTTGTCCAATTGTATCTCTTGCACTTAAAACCCATTACACCTTACATTCCTTCCTAAACTTGTTTGAAACTTTGAATTTTGAATTGATAAGCCAATTTTTGCATCTCTAGTAGTTCTTGAGACAACGGTTTAACAATTTAGGTTGAGGGGAGGAAAGGGAAGTGGTTAACATTATAGGAATTTCAGTAAGAAAGGAAAGAGGTTGATTTTTTTCAGAGTGTTGGTAAAGTGTGTTTATTTTCACAACTATGTGGGAAGCCAAAGTTAACAATGGGAAAACAACATGTTAGTCATGAGCTGAGGGACCATAGAATTCTGTTGCAGGATGCCCAAAATTTTCCTATATTTTGATAATGTGGTTGGCTTGATTATTTTATTAAGCTCACTACATTTGATGAGCAGGTGGTGGTGGAATTCACAAGAACTTTTCAAAATGGAAAGGCCAAGCTAAAAGGTTTCAAGGTCATTGGTACAGAGTAATGGATTTATAAAGTAATTGGGTTACCTCAGACCGATGAATTTTTTCCTCAAACAAAAGATGCATGAATTGCTCAAGTTGAATTCACTAAACCTTATGACCCTCCATTAAGCATAACCAAATAGGGTTCTCAGTGACTAAGCTTACCAGAGGAATGGGTTCTAAAAGCCAACTATGTTATCAAGTATTTGACATGTGAAGGCAGGTTCTTAGTAATCCATTCTCATCATTTTAAGTTATTGTCTCATATGTGTCATGGACAGATAGTCAATGTCCCTAATTTCCTTTGCAACTTACTTTTCAATAGTCCCTTTGTATATGGAAAGGGTCAGGTCAAATTTTTTTCTCACCATTACCTAATTAAATTTCTTTTAGAAAGGTCTGTAAGAGACCATTCTCCTATGCCCTGGGAATATTTTGTTAGTTTCAGGTGGTTTAGGGTAGAAGTCTAGGATGTTAGACCTAGAGGACAACCTCTTACCCATAAGCATCATTTAAAAACAATCAAAGCCTCCACATCTGCACCTCCTGATACTTCTACCTCTGAATATTCTACCTCAGATGATTCTAAGGAAAATGTTCCCTTGTCTGAAATAATGTCCAACATTTCTCAACCAAACCCTAGGGTTTTTTCTGGACAAGAAAAAGGGAAGTCTCTAGCTCTGATTTCCTAGTCGGACACCCCAAAATTTATTCCTAAATGTCTTAAGAGGATTCATCATAGTGAGAGTTTTGTTCCTACATCTAAAGCCCAAAAGAAAGCAACACCCATTCATAAACCTACGCGAAAAAGTAGTAGATTACAAGGACAATCGACTACTCTTATTTTTAATGTTGATTCCTCTCCACCTAGTATTTATCATTCTCCACAGTCACCTCATGTATCAAGTATTCCCACTTCACCACTACATATTTCTAGTCTTACATATGCACCTAAACATGTTGTAGACTCTTCTCCTATAGTGCAGCTGCATGAATAAATTGGGTTGGGGGAGTTAGCCTCTACTATGGAGAATTTTCGAGAAGAAGCTGTGTGGATTGAGGAGGAGAAACATGAAGCTATGTGGATTGAGGAGAAGGGATAGGAATTAAGAGATGTATCTAATAAAATTGAGGAACAATAATTTTTAAAAGAAGTATCGCATGTTTCTACAAAAATACCACCAACTGTTCCATCTCTGCATCAACCACCTAAACATCTCACAAAATTTTCTAGAGGGATGGTTTGTTATAAAGAAATGTAGGATCAAAGTGCCACTTATGAGCTAGAGGTTGAGAGGTTAAAATGGATTATCAAAAATAAATATATAGAGATTGCAAACCTCAAGGTAACTCTCAATGAAACAGTGCAATCAGTTCCTGAAATTGTCCAATGTATAATTCCTTCTCTAGTTTATGCACTTTACTTGAAATAATTGTATTTGAATTTTTAATTACTCAGAATCTGGAAAGGGAATAACCCTTCTTTTCAAACACCCCATGAATTTTATGAAGCATACAGGGAGTCTCCTCAATATTTGAGGTACCTCCTATGTGAATTTTATCTTCACAACATGGCAGTATCTGCTGATGTGAATTAGAATCCTCTCCTATACATCAGGGATGTCCACATTTTTGCATTACATTCCTAGATTAAAAATGAGATCAGTAGGGGAGAACAATTTGACAGTTATAAGTATGAATAAGCTACTATTCCTCTTGAAATTCAAGGAGAGTCCTCCAAGGGTAGGGGACTTTACTTTTACTAGCAGAAATTGTGGGCTCATGGGTGGTCCAAGCCTTTAATAAAGCCTCTCAAAGAAGCTTCATTTACTTGATATTCTGAGATTCTGAATTGAGATATTTACACTGCCACTCAATAATTCCAAACAAGATGGTTAGAGCTCACACCGTGGATGTAAAAGTATGAACCTCATGCTCCTAACACTCTATATGCAGCTAATAGGTGAGACACTTTATTTATGGAGAAAGAAAGAGCAATGAAATAGAATTGATTGCCTCTAGTAATTCAACCACTAATTCTCATGTGGCCACTATTAGCAATGCGAGGGATGAAGAACATCTACAATAGTGAATTAGAGATTGGTAAGTGGAAGAGGTTGGAGGAAAATGAAATCTTTCTACTGGAGCTTTGCAGAAGGAGAATGTGGCCAAGGGTTCCTAGATGATTTGAGAAATAAATCCAAGAAAGAGCATGCAACCATGGCTGATGGGTCCAACCATTTTATCTTCACAACTATAAGAACCTTTTCATGGATTATGATACTTACTTGTTTATAATGGAATATATCTATTATAATAATGCTTGTTATAGTTTTTATAACTACTACTTGTTGTTTTGCTAAGTAATGTGTTCCTTTGAGACTTTACCTTCCTGCAGCCATATGAGGAATGTTGTTTGCTTGTATTTAATTAAATATGGATAATGATAATTTGATAGATTTCATGTCTCGAGATAACCCTTTTCCGCAGGAATAGCAGTTATTTCTGCAGAACCCAAAGATTCAGGAGAGAATTTACATTCCACTAGGCCACTGCTCAATGGTTCTGGTAAAGACCGATTCATTCATAGACACGTGGAGAAATTGAAGGAGTAGTTAAAAGATCCATTCGCCATGAAGGAAAGTATTCCATGAATATAGTGAAAAGTGTCGTTATGATCCATAAATCTAGAAGGAGAATGTCATTAATGTTTCTCAGTCTATTTGACTCAACCTTCCTCTACCCACTCTCTATTAGTTGTGTGAGTTTTGTTTGTAATAAAATATTTCCACCTTAAGTGGATAAGTCAGTTAGAAGTTAGTTCAGTTCAGCTGCAAATAAGTAGCTTTGGCCTTCATCTAAAGTGATATAGATAGATGGAAATAGATAGAGAAAGAATATAGAATAGAAAAGAAGTAAATAATAATACTATTTATTGGAGTTAATCATTTTACTAGCAATGTACTTTTCAATGTTGATTCAATAATATGATTTTGAAGTTTGAAGTTTAGCCTGTGTTTTCTCTAAGGATATTGACTAAGGGGTCCCACTCAAGAAAGTGTCTCTTCTTTCCTTTTCAACAAATAGGATAGTTGTACTTTGATTTTTTGTAGAAGTTCAGTTACTATTCCTACAGCTAATAGAGATATAGAACTATTGATTGTTCCTGCAACCATTGAGTAGTTCTTATTTCCTATAGCTTAAGTGATTTCTTTAGTTTGAGTTAAAGTTTTTTATTGCATGTTTATTTCCAACATCATGTTCTTAGAAATAGGATACATGTTTGTTACAGAAGACTAGTGCATATATTATTTTGATCAATTTCAAGTTATAAAACCCTGAGTTGACAATTAAATGATGCTTTTAGAGGGATTTTTGGCTTCCAGATATGATTTCCAATCACTGAGTAGAGGAATCTCCTTTCCTAGTTAAAAAATCCAATTAAGAGCACTACACCTTGCTCAAAATTTATTACAAGTACCACTTAGCAAGCATTCAGGCCTCACTTTGGGTACCTTGTAATTAGTTCTCTTGGCTACATCAACTTGGTTGCAAGTGCCACTTAGCAGGCATTGAGGCCTCATTCTCGATACCTAGCACCTTTTTTTAGCCACTTTTTAATTTACCTACTACTTACATTTGAGAAAAGAACTATCATTACCTTGATCTTCCTACAATATCCTAATCATCTTATTGCTAGCAATTTCTTAATATCATCTTCCATACGAGTCAGAACTCGTAGTCATTCCTAAAAGACTGTAGTTGATCCCCGAGGGAAACCCATTTATGATACTATTGGGCCATCCTCCTGGGAAGAACCTTTGCATCAAGTTTATGATTATTAGTCAGTCCCCTTTGCCAATTCTAAGAAATTTGATAACATAGACATGTCAAAATCTAATTGGGGTGCCCGCAGAAGACATGACTTTGACTCCTCTAAGGATGAAGAACCCATGCAAGAAGGAATCCAAAATTTCTAGGAAGACAATCATTTTCACAAAGTGATGCAAGCCATCATGATTCAAGATGAAGATCTCTATTTCATGCATCTTTCTTCTATGGGTGTGAATTTTCCCCTAGACTTTGAGGTCAATGATTTACTACAAAAAGAGGAGAATTCTCATCTCACTGCCCTTACAAAACATCTACAGGACCTACGCAGTGAGATTTCCCAACTTAAAAAGGATAAGGACCATCCCTCTAACAAGTATTTACTTGAATCAATATGTCCTTTCCCCTTCGACAGGAGTCTCTACATGCTTCCTTTCCCATCCAAGGTGGAGAGCCCAAAATATGACAAATATCATGGTAATAAGGATCCCCAAGATCATGTACACAAATTTTGTGCTCTAAGCATAGAAGTTATGCACGAGAAGACCTATCTGATGAGACTCTTTCCTCAAAGTCTCGGTGGCCAAGCCATGAGTTAGTTTACCTTGCTTGACCTAGCATGAAGACCTTTGATGAGCTTGTCCAAAATTTCCTCCAACAATATTCCTACAATATCTCTCATGTTTTCACCATGATCAATTTATGAAACACAAGACAGCATGTGGGAGAAGCTTTTGTCACATTACTCCAGCAATGGTGGTGAATATTTTCTTGACACCCTCAAGAGATTCCTGAGACTAATAAAATCAACATATTCATCAACACTTCGGTTCTTGAGATGAACTATGCATTACAAATGTAAACACATGCTTCATTTGAAAAGTTGGTTGAATCATCTATACACATAGAGGATGTCCTTGTTCATAAGGGTGAGATTACTCTTCAACATAAAGAACACAAATCATCTTCCAATAACCAACATAACAAGGATAAGCACAAGTTCTAGAATAAAACCAAAGATGTCATCAATGACAGAGTCATAGCAATGACCTCAGTATCTACCACTTCCAAGCCCAAGGAGAAAACTATCAACTTATCCACTAGTATCCAAGCTATGAAAGATAATAAGAGAAACCAAACATGCTCTAAAATTGAGGCTAATAGAGATAGGCCATGGATTCCTATGCCTAAGATAGATTTTACTCCTCTTGGAGAATCACTTGAGAATACCTTGAAGATGCTTTTGACTAATAAGATCATCACTTTTCCTAACAACTCTAAACCATATGACCTTGAGATAAAGCCTAAATGGTGGAATGGAAACCACTATCGCGATTATCATCGCTACAAAGGCCACAAAATCAATGACTGTATGAAGCTTAAATATCTCATCTAGGATTTGATCAATAATGAGACAATCGTGATTGATCCCCGATAGACCAATAGTGATAATAAGGAACTAGCATGGTTAAAGAAAAGGTCCCTCTAGAATAATAAAATGAGGAAAAAAAAATTTGCAATGCCTATATAAGGGAGAGGAAGTTGAAAAAGAGGTAAAATATGTTGAGATTTCTTCTGAGAAATATGGTGTAGGCTACCAACTAATGCAAAAAAGGGGTATGACAAAAAAAGTCTTATCAAAAAAGGTAAAGGTCTCCTTGAACCCATACATGCTGAATTCTACAATCCTCAAGATAAAACTGGAGTGGGATACTATGAGAAGAAGTTTGAACCATCATCTGTAAATGGTCTTGTATTTGATAGAGTTGGAGACTGTGATGACAAGGATGAAGATGTTCTTCCCGAAACTTATGAAAGGATATTGCATATACCTAAAGATCAACCTACTGAAGAAAATAGGGAACTACTCAATGAACAAGAGTTGGTCACATCACCAGTATTTGGACAAAACCATGGACACTCTACAGAAGATAGGCACCCTAACTGGGGGAAGCTTTTCAAAATTGCACATATCCTTGATTTACCTAGATTCATTGACTCATCCAGAGAGTCTAGATAACCCAGAATGCCTTGCTTACCTCTATTGGATTATGGAATTTGATCTCAGGATGCAAATACCCAAACTCCTATTCAAGTAGTGGACATTAAAGATAGCCAATCTAACACAACTAACCTCAATATAGATGATATTGAAGGATATGCTACTAATCTAGAGGGTCATAATGAAGAAGCTCCCATGACCTTAGCTCAATACTTGTGGCAATCCTCCAGTAGTAGAACTAACTCACATGAATACGAATGGGATCAATTGTCCGATACTAATATTGACATAGAGGTTGGTGTTATTCATAAGTATTCTCTTATTTCTATTTTTGAGGTTGGTGGAATCTCTAACATGCAACCAGATTTAGAGACCAATCAAGAATATCTAGCTATTGAGCCTATTATGATCTCTCATGCTCAAGTTGTCTCTGCACAAGAGGATTCTCCTCCTGGCAGTCCTCCTATAGTTATTTCTCCTCAAAATCTTAACTCAAACTTTGGTTCACGTTCTCAGATCATGATGGTTCCTTTGCAAAGAGTCCTACACCATAGATAGGAGGTAGAATGAGATCTTAATTGTCATTTCAAACCATGATAGGTAAATTCATAGAATATCTCTCATAACTACTCTAGCATTCCCTCAATGAGTCACACTCAAAACCATTCTAGGGAAGATAACTTTCTTGACTTATCCTTAATAGATATGAATGATGATGATAATACCAGAGTATTATCTCTTGATCTTGTTCGTTCCTTACCCCTTGTTCACCTTGAGCTGATTGATTGGAATACTTCTGAGCCCATCAACTTACTGTCATTTTCCAATGACCATATCCTGTCATGTTACCTTAATGTTGTTGAACCTTTCCCTCTTCCACCAAAGAAATGAGTGGTAGAATGGAAGTGGAAGACATCAATTAGCTTAGTCAAAGAAATAAAAATAAAAAGAACAAGCGGTCTAATGGTGAAAACTACTTTGTGGCAATATCAAACCCTAAAATGGTAAAAATAAATGACATAACAATGGTGAAAACCTCTTTGAGGTGCCTGAAGATCAAATACTTGATATCCTTCCTAAGAATTTTTAGAAGATATCATCAGTACTTATAGAGCCTGCACAATAGGTAAACTTAGGTACAGCTGAAAATCCCCATATCATACATCTGGTACAATCTTTGTCTGAAGAAGAGAAGTGGTAATTCATCTAGTTCTTTACAAAAAAGAAGATTAACTTTGCATGGTCTTACTCAGATATGCATGGCTTGGATACAAAATTTATCATGTTCCATTTGTTTGTTTCTCCAGGCATCAAACTAGTCAAACAAAAGCTGAGAAAAATGCATCCACATATCGCATTGTTGGTTAAGATAGAGCTTGAGAAGTTACTCAAAGTCACATTTATTCGAGCCATAGATTATGTCGACTGGATATCCAACATTGTGCATGTCTCCAAGGCTAACAAATCAATATGCATCTACACAAAATTTAGGGACCTGAATAAGGCTTTCCCTAAGGATTAATTTTTATTTCCCAACATTGACATCATTGTGGATCTCACTGATGGTTACCAAATGTATTCCTTAATGGATGGATTCTCAGGGTACAATCAAATCTACATTGCACCTAAAGATCAGGAAAAATAGCCTTGACTTGTGCATGGGGAACCTTTTGCTGGAATGTCATGCCCTTCAAACTAAATAATATTGGTGCCACATACCAATGCTCAATGACAACCATATTTTATGATACGATGCATAAAAATATGGAAGAATACATGGATGACACACTATCAAAATGTGCTACTAGAGATATGTACCTATCTAATTTGGAAAGGATCTTCACCAAAATGGAGTAATTCAAACTAAGGCTCAATCCTAAGAAGTGTTCTTTTAGTGTCACTTCTAGTAAATTTCATAGTTACATAGTCTTAGCACGAGGAATTGAAGTGGATCTAGCAAAGGTCAAGGCAATAATAGAAATGCAACCCCCATGAAACATCAATCAAATGAGGATGTTGCAAGGGAAGCTACAATCCATCAGGAGATTTATCTCACAACTAGCTAACAAGGCACAACCCTTTACTAAGACTTTGCATAAGAGTGTCACATTCAAATGGAATGGGGATTGTGAAAATAATTTCCAACAGATTAAATCATACCTGGCTAATCCTCTAGTATTGATGGCTCCTACTCCTAGTAAACCCTTATTTCTCTACATATTAGCTATTGATTCTTCTTTGGGAACATTTCTCGTATAGCATGATCATCAAGGCCATGAGAGAGCTATCTATTATATTAGCATAACTTTAGTGTCTTATGAGATAAACTACACAGTGATTGAAAAATCTTATCTAGTAGTAGTGTTTTCTTCTCGAAAGTTCAGGCACTATATGTTACCTTACTCTACATAGCTAATAGTTAAAATATATCTTATCAAGTACTTACTAAGAAAGGAAATATTAATTGGATGGTTAGCTAAGTGGGCCATGATCCTTAGTGAATTTGATACCATGTACATTGACCGAAAGGCAATCAAAGGGAAAGTACTAGCAGATGCACCATTACAAGATACACAACCCGTAGTGGTGGATTTTCTTGATGAATCTATTCTACATCTAATGAAAAATCTTTGGAAAATGTACTTTGATGGTTCATTCACACAATAGGGCACAGGTACTAGAGTTTTTTTCATCTCCCCGCAAGGTTACAAAATTCCTAAGGCATAAAAAATGATCTTCCCGTGAACTAACAATGTGGTGGAATATGAAGGATTAGCTAATGGACTCAAATTGGCTATCGAATGGAAGATTTAATAGCTTCATGTCTATGGTGACTCTCAACTAGTAATCAACCAAGTCACTAATGAATATAAAACTTGAGATGAAAATCACTTTCCATATAAATGCCTAGTTGATGACTTAAAGAAATACTTTTTCTTCATCACTTTGCAACAGCTACCATGTGTTGAGAATAGAGTAGCAATGCCATGGATACCTTTGTCTCAATGCTAAAACTAGAAGAGAATCAATCTCTCTATGACTTCTTGGTGGAAGAACTCCCATTTCCTACTTATGACATGTCTAATTACCAAATTGTCTACACCACCATTACTTCTTATACTTCTTTTTATAGCCAGATCTATGCTTACCTAAAGGACCAAACCCTACTTGAATCTCGATCCTGGAAAAAAATATGGAACCTCATCTAAAATTCCTCTCAGTATCTCATCATCATAAATTACTTGTTTAGGAGAAATCTTGATGGTACTCTTCTTAGCTGTTTAGAATGTGAGGAGTCTGAGCGAGTGCTTAGGGAGGTTCGTGAGGGTATCTTTGGATCGCACTCAAATGCCCTATCTTTGGTGAAAACAATCCTTAGAGTAGGTTTTTATTGGCCTACCATGGAAAGGATATTGTCCAATTTGCTAAAACTTGGCAAAAATTTCAGTTACATGGGAACTCGACTCACGCTTCTACTCGGGACCTACTACCTTTCATCACTCACTGGTCATTTCAACAATGGGATTTTGATCTTGCGGGATGGATTTACCCTTCATCCTCTAATGGACACAAATTCATCATTATAGCTACTGAGTACTTTACCAAGTGGGTTGAAGCAGTACCCCTTATCAAAGAAATAGGAAAACAAGTAGCTATGTTTATCCTCAACTATATCATCTGCAGATACAAATTTCCCTTCCTGATTGTTATAGATAATGGAGGCTAGTTCAAGAAAAGTGACATTGATGAGATCTACGCTAAGTTTCACATAATGCATCATTCCTTCTCCATATACTATCCTTAAGGGAATGGACAAGTAGAATCCTCAAACAAAATAATCTTGAAAATCCTACACTGAATGGTTAACAAGTCAGGGAAATATTTGCACTTATAGATCAATCCATCTTTATGGCCTTAAAGAACAAGCATTAGAATGCCTGTAGAGGCTACACCATTTGCATTTGTCTACAATTTTAAAGCAATCCCACCAATAGAAGTTGAAATACATTCACTCAGGGTATCATTACATGGGCTTATCATAGATGATGATTACCTAATTTCCCGACTTCAAAAGCTAGAACTATTGGATGAATGTAGAAAAGAAGCATTTGACCATTTGAGGGTTTATCAAAAGAGAATGTCTAAGGGACACAACAACAAAAATTCATAATTAATTTTAGGTCGGTGATCTTGTTTTGAGATAAAATAAAAAGAATCAATAACATCAAGAACAGAAGGGTGAATTTGAACCTAATTGGTTGGGTCCTTTTGTCATTACTGCAACATTTGGTTCTTGATCTCTTCACCTAAAATGATTCTACAACTAGACATTTTTTATAATGTACAACATATATGATCCTAAAAAAATATTACAAAGTATATAATATCCTTAAAAAATGATCATCCTAGTGAAAACCTGGAAATAGGCACCTTGATGTATCCACAAAAAAATCAAAAAATTAGAAAAATACAAAAAAAAAAAGAAAAAAATCAAAAAAAATGAAAAATAACAAAAAAAAGAGAAAAAGAGAAAAAGTGCTTTGGTGAAAACCTGGAAACAGGTGCCTTGGTAGAAAAAATAAATAATCCCAAGTGTTAAAAAATAGGCATTCAGGCATCACTTATAATCAGTGCTCTATCTATCAACATGTGGCTGAGTTTTTGTGCTTCCATCAACCTCTTTGCATCCCTCTCTATCTTTGTTTCCTTATGACATCATGGGTTGGAACTAGTCTTCATTGTGTCCTCAATTCTTATCTATTTCCTGAGGGAAATTGTATGCCTATATGAGCTGTCATCACTTTACCACCTGATCAATCTCTTGAGCCTAACCTGAGTCAGTTTATCATTCCTTCCCGATGGACAATTTACCACTGACACTACTTGGTGTTTCTCAACACCCCAATCTTGTAGTGTTCCTTAACACTACCAATCTAGACATCACTATGTTTCTTAACATATATCATATCTCACACTACCTACTATGGACTTGCACTTTGACACAAGCAAAAAGGTGTTCCTTAACACCCATCACAAACTAAATCTTAGAAATTTAAAAACAAATGAGATATGTTGAACTATTCTCTTGTGTGTTGACTTTTATCATTGGTTTTCACTTTCTATGTCTTATAAGGTCGCTCGACAATGTCTACCTGACTAGAGATTCATGAATGGGGGCATAACATGTTTTTCTTTGATTTCTTCTTGTGGTGTGATTTCAATGATCCTAAGTGGTCTAATATCTAGGTGTTTGTGGTAAGAGCCTCCATCACAATTGTAACACCACACATACTTTGACCCTCTTTATTCAGGCACTTAGGTAAGGTTGGAATTATCTCCTCATCTTTTGCTTGTGCATAGCACATACGATGACACTCTTGGTTATCTTGGAAGCTTGTGCCTCAATACAGTGTTATCTTACAACATCAAACTTGAAACCATGTTCAATTCATCTCGGCTCTTGTTCCTTGATGCTTACATATGTTTCCTAAATTTTATCTAATGCATTTGTATTCATATCTCCATGGTCACTCTCACACTAGTGAAGGTTTTACTGACCTCTAATGTTCCAAATGCTCAAATGATGATAAATGAATGGCTATAGGATTAGTGGCTTGACTCATCTCTTAGGTTGCATTTCATTCTAGGGATGCATTTTAGTTGTGTTTGTTTGGTTCCCTTGAGCCACCCTTCCTTTCTCTTCTTTGAAGTGTTCAACTCTAACTGCATCTTCTGTTGACTTTGATTAATCTCTCCACAAATCACGGTCAGTATCATCATAAAAGGGGTCTAAAGTGCTAATTTTTTATCATCACATGCATGCATGATTACATATAAGAGAAGAGAAAATAGTGATACATCATAATGCAAATCATATCAAAGAAAAAGAGGCATTACTATTTACATCTATACTATGCAGTATCAATGGCAACATATAATATAAAGACATGTGGATCAGCATCATAATCATGGCATGAGATATATACATCAATGATATAAAACAAAGGAGAAATTAAATCATACATGAGCATACAAAAAGATAAATTGTATGATAAACTGCAACCAAAAATAAAAAAGTGCCTAAAATGCTAAAAACAATGGCTCAAAAATGACAAATCACGAGATAGGATTGGTTATTTACCACTGCACTGTATGCCCAAGGTCAGTTGTGGTGTCTCTAGAGCTCGAATTGGTTATTTTAGATAGGAATCAGCATCATAACCACTCTAGAAGGCTCTGGGCTTACAAAATCAATTGTAGAAAATGATTTTAGAATGACCCCTCTGGGTCCCTTTTATAGATTTTGACCTAATTTTCAAAGTGCTTGAAATCCTCTAAAAATTACACCCCTAGCTAATTTTACCATTATGAATCCATTTTCATGATCAAAATCAAAATCTAAGATTATTTACTCTGTTAAATTGCAAAGTCAACCTTTCCTGTTCAAACACATTTGACCGTTGACGATATCACTTCCCGCTCACTTTTGCCTTCATTTATTGAACCTCTGAGGTCAATCTCATGCAAATTCATCAAATCAACATGATTTCATGTGGGTCAAAATTGGTCAAAATTTAGTCAAATCTGTTCAACTAGACCTCTAAATAGCTCCAAACATGCTAATAACTTATTTCAGGCTTTAACCTCTCTACCTCATTTTGATTTTGATCTCGAGGGGCCATGATAACATATAAAATCTTCTTCTACAAATAAAACCTAATTAGCAAATCAATTCAAGCTTCATAGATTAGAGCATCTCATCTTTATCAGGAACCATATCAAGTTGAGATTGTCTGCATCGCTCTAAAAGAGTGATCTCATCACTTCATATCAGGTCATTATGATAGACATCTATTTGATCTCTTGGGGTATGTCAGGTTCATCAAGACCCATATCAATCTGGCATCATTCTAGGGAAAAATCAAGTTCATTAGGACTCATATCAATCTAGTATTGTCTCTCAATCAGATGATTAGCTTCCTCATAATCCTTCTCAAGGTAGTTATCTCAAGCTCTTTAGAGAGATATTCAGTCTCATCGCTTCATATCAGGCTAAATACTCTAGTATTTCTCATCAATCTTTGCTCAATCAAGTCTAGAGCTGATATCTTCAATCAATCTTTGTTCAATCAAGTTCGGAGTCAATTTCTTCTTATCAAAAAAGTCTCATCACTTCACATCAGGCTATCTTTTATCTATCTTCTATCTATTCTTTGAATCAACACGTTGCTCCCACATAGATTCAAAGAGGGGCAAATGTAATTACCTAAAATTTATCTAGTAGAACCTAAGCTGCTAATTTTGATTAATTCCCCTCTAAAAAAATTATAAAATTCAAAATCATAATCACTGGACATAATTATGTAAGAAAACTGATTAATCCCCCTTGCATAATTAAACTATTTCTAATCTTAAATCATTTCTAAACTTGAAAAATTATTTAATTGTCAAAACTTACCTTTAATATAAAGTCTTAGCACTTTTTTTTAAAAGAACACTTTGTGCAAACTTAATCTGAATTACTTGATAATTAAAAGGGGATTTTCTATTTTTTCTTATTCTCCAATCAAGCTTGACCAATCAAAAATCTTGAATCCTCTCACACGGATTGATCTCTCCTCACCACTCATCTCTACCTAACATCTTTTGCCTCTTAATTTTCACCTTTCATTCTTGAGGCAATTCCTTTAAAAGGAAGCTCTTCCTTGGCTCAAGGGTTCCATCTTGATTTTGGTTGAAGTTGATTCTCTTGCATTCTAGAGTACTTTTCACATACTTGCATTCTTGAGAATCCTTAGCATTCTAGTTTACTTTCTTTCATTGTTTACCATAGCATAGCTTCTTGCATTTACATTCTATAATACTATTTGTTTGCATCCATACTAGCTTAATTCTCTCATTTAGCATTGTTAATCTTGCATTCTAGTTTATTTCTAGTTTTGCATTTGCATTTGAATCTTCCATTTTGGAGTAGTCAAGTCACTAATCCTTCATTCCAATTTGATGAGCATCATAAAAAGGGTTAAACTCACTTCAACTAGGAATTAATGAGCCATTTTTAGGGGTTTAGTTGGTTCTTTTGATATGGCCTCTTATAGCTGAATTCTTGAACTAATAGTTTATTGAGTGTTGGTTGCATTCCAATTTGATACCATTATTTAACCACACTTTTTTTAAATCTAAAAAGAGAAAAAGTGCCTTGGTGAAAACTTAGAAACAAGCACCTTGGTAGAAAAAATAAATAATCCCAAGTGATGAAAACCTGGCAATCAGGCATCACTTGTGATCAACACTCCATTTATCAACATTTAGTTGAGCTCTTGTTCTTTCATAATCCTCTTTGCATCCATCTCGCTCTTTTTTTCCTTATGACATCATGGGTTGGAACTGGTCTTCATCTTGTCCTTGGTTCTTATCTATCACTTGGGGGGAAATCATACACCTATCTGATCTGTCAATACTTTACCACCTGATCGATCTCTTGAACCTAACCTGAGTCAATTTATTAGTCCTTCCTGATGGACAATTTACCACTGACACTACTTGGTGTTTCTGAACACCCCAATCCTACAATATTTCTTAACACTACCAATATGGTCATCACTGTGTTTCTTAACACATATTGCATCTCGCACTACCTACTATGTACTTTCACTTTGACACAAGCACAAAGGTGTTCCTTAACACCAAACACAAACTACATCTTAGAAAAATGAAAATGATTGAGAATGTTGAGCTATTTATTCTAAGGTCTCTCAATGATGTCTACTTGACTAGAGATTCACCAACAGGGGGTATAACATATTTTCTTTGATTTCTTCTCATGGTGTGATTTCAATAATCCTAAGTGGTCTAATAAAATGGGTGTCTATGGTAAGAGCTCCCATCACAATTGGAACATCAGACTTACCTAGACCCTCTTAGGTGAGGTTGGAATCATCTCCATGTATATTTCTTGTGTGTAGCATGTACAATGACACTCTTGGTTATCTTGGAAGCTTGTGCCTTGGTACTAGTGTTATCTTACAACATCAAATTGGAAACCATGTTTAGGTCATCTTGGCTCTTTTGGCTCGATGCTTACATACATTTCCTATATTTTATCTGATACGTTTGTATTCATATCTCCATGGTTTCTTTCATACTAGTGAAGGTTGTACTAACCTCTGATGTCCCACAAGCTCAAATGATGATAAATGAATGAATATAGGATTAGTGACTTGACTCTTCTCTTAGGCTAAGTTTAATTGTAGGGCTGAATTTTAGTTGTGTTTAGTTGGCTCCCTTGAGCCACCCTTCCTTTCTCTTTGTCAAAGCATTTAACTGCAACATCTTTTGTTGACTTTGACTAATATATGCACAAACCAAGGTCAATATCAGTATAAAAGGGGCCTAGAGTGCTAAGTTTTTATCATCACATGCATGATTACATATAAGAGAAGAGAAAATAGTGATACATCATAATGCACATGATATCAAAGAAAAAGAGGCATTACTATTTACATCTACAATATGCAGTATCAGTGGCAACATATAATGTAAAGACATGTGGATCAACATCATAATCATGGCATGAGATATATACATCAATTATATAAAAGGAAGGAGAAATTAAAGCATACATAAGAATACACAAAGATAAATCATACGATAAACTCCAACCAAAAATTAAAAAAACTTGCCTAAAATGCTAAAAAAATAACTCAAAAATGACAAATCACAAGATGGGATTGGTTACTTACCACTGCATCATATGCCCGAAATTGGTTGTGGAATCTCTAGAGCTTGAATTGGTGTTTTCAGATAGGAATCAGTGTCTTAATCACTTTGGAAGACTCTGGGCTGTCAAAATCAATTGTAGAAAATTATTTGAAAATGACCCCCCTAGGCCCCTTTTATAGATTTTGACCTAATTTTCAAAGTGCTCGAAATCCCGTGAAAATTGTAACTCTATCTAATCTTGATGTTTTGAATTCATTTTCATGATCAAAATCAAAATCAAAATTTGGGATCATTTACTTAGTCAAATTGCAAAGTCAACCTTTCTTGGTCAAACATAGTTGACCGCTGACGCAATTGTTTCCCACTCACTTTCGCCTTCATTTCTCGAACCTCTAAGGTCAATCTCATGAAAATTATGTTAGAATAATTAAGAGGGGGGATGAATTAGTTAAATTAGTTATCCTATAGTCCCAAACTCCCAGATGTACATTACAAAACAATTTCAACAATTTATGCATCTCGGTAACATAAAATATCAATCTATCTGTTCACTTTACCGAATACCAATAATTATACAAACTGTGATTACCGATTAAATCAACTATGTAGTATGTAAAGTATGATAGAAAAACAATCATAACAAATAACACATAACACAATGATTTAACATGGAAACCTTGGTAAGGGAAAAACCACCTGGGACCGGTAACCCAAAATAATTCACTCTTCTGAAGTGAGCTCGGTTAGGAGGCAACCTTGTTAAAGGTTACAATGCACACTGTTAGGTGTGACCTAGTTAGAGGATTTATCACTAACAGTTAACTTTTGACCAGCATTCACTATGGGGTCAACAAGATAACAATTTACATTCATTGAATGTCATAGGGTAATAGAATAAGATTGTTAAGTCTACTCGGTTAAGAGATTTTGTTGAATCAATGGTTAAACTAATATAGTTCTGATTTGATTCAAATACAACTCAATTGCAAATATTCAGATCTATTCTATGCTCATAAAACTCATCTGATCATTAATCAATTCACTTCCTCAATATTTCTCAACTTACTTCACTCGGTAAATAGTTCTTTGACGCTCGATAATGTCTGTAGCTTGGTTCTTTTTGTAACCAGTTTGATCAGGAATGCATGAATAAAATCTTCATGCGAAATATCTGCAGTCTCCTTTTGTCCGGCATGTTTCAACAATGAAACTCATGTCTCTTAAATATACAAGTAAACCATTTTTATATCAACCATCAAATTTTGCCTCTTAATCTCCTTCATCCATTTTGCCGCTTAAACCTTCCTCGATAGATGTGTCCTTAACACGTTTCAACCTCATCCTTTAGATCATCTCTAAATTATGTCAGTTGTAGATCTCATAACTAACTTCATCCTTACCTCAAAATAATAACTTCCATCTCATCAATTTCAGTATGTTGTTCTTAGCATTTAATGTCTTCATCCATACTTGGTTAATACTGAAATGCGTCGGTGATAACTAACTCGATTATTACTGTCACTTGGTATACACTGCACGGGCTCGATGTATACAGAAGTCTTCAATTACCGACCACATTGACTTGTTCAATTTGAATCTCTTCTTCATAGTAGATTAAAGTAACATGCTCAATTCAATAATATAAAGCCATAGACTCATCAATAAGTTACCCAATGTTTACCTTATCCTTATCTATCATATCCATCTTTTCCTTATGTAGATATCTCATTTCTTCATCTTTTCTTTCTTGTACAAATGTTTAGATGTGTGTAACAACCTTGATAAGTATTTTCAAAACTAGTTGACATCAATGACAACATATTGACTGATTTAATCATCTTACATATCACTTAAGTAGCTCAGTGATCTCTAATCATTGTTCCTTCAATTCATCTAGATATCCAATTAGTTGTAGATCAGAAATATCTCCCTTTGGCATTGATGGCAACACAAGCAATATGAAATATATCATACACATACCAAACATGTGTTCTAAAACTATGTAGGTAAATTTTGTAGCTCGGTAAGCTCTCCCTATCTTGAAATTTAATATGTTTAATCACTAAAAAACAAATAGCATTCCATGTAGACTCTCCCTATGAATTTAATCTTTTTCGGTTCTCAGATTCTTTCTCCCATATATGTTCTCAGCAACATATATTTCATTTTAAGTTCCTCTCCCTTTTTGTGTTCTCACTAACTAATATTTCATATGCAGTCTCTCTCCCTTTGACAACAATGCCAAAGAAAATATACAACTCTTCAGCAGCCAAGTAATTCTCTGTTATTTGGTCTAGATTTAGTACCTTCATGTACTGATAAACAATTTTTTGTTCCATCTTCTACAATCTTTCACAACCTTAGAAAACCTAAAGTGTGAGCTATGTGCATCAACATGAATGATTTTCAGATAAATTATAGTTTGATGCAACCTCTTAATCACCTTAGTGACTGATAGATAGGGTACATAACCCTAGTCTAGTCCTCAAATACTCAAATGTCTCCTTTGGTAAGGGCTTGGTAAAAATATCAGCAAGGTGTTCTTTAGATGTTACAAATTCTAGTTTCACCTGCTTCTCTTGAACTTGTTCCCTTAAGTAGTGATACTTAATAGATATATGCTTTGTTTTTTAATGCATCACTAGATTCTTGGAAATATTTATAGCACTAGTTTTGTCACAATATATAATCATCGAGTCAGTGATTACCTCATTCATTCCTTCCAACACTTTTTTTATCCAAGCAATATTTGAACAATTTGCAGTAGCAACAACATACTATGCTTCAGTAGTAGACTGAGAAAATCATTCTTGTTTCTTTCTTATCCAATTCACAAGCCTTTATCCTAAAAAGAATGATCCACCAGTTGTGCTCTTCTGTTCATCAATGTTTCCATCCCAATCTTCATCGATGTAAGCTCGGAGTTCAAATTTTTCTTCCTTTGTGTACCATAAACCATAGTCTTTTGTCTTCTTCAAGTATCTTAGAATCCTTTTAACAGCAACCGTATGTGAATCTTTAGGATTGGTAGAAAATCTTGCCACAATCCCAACTACATGTGCTATATTAGGCCTACTATGTACCACATACACCAATTTTCCAATCCTTGATCTATACAGTGTCTGATTTACCTCTGTAGATTCATTATCCTTTGTCAACTTACATCCTATTACCATTGATGTTCCTATCAATCTTCCATGCCAAAAACTTTTAACACTTCTTTAATGTATTTTGATTGAGTGATGAAAATCCCAGCATTCTATTGTATAATCTACAAACCTAGAAAGAATTTAATCTCTCCAAACATTGACATTTCAAATTCCTTTCTCATTTCATCTGCAAAAGATTTTCAAATCAGATCATGTCCACCAAAGATTATGTCATCAACAAAAATTTTAGCAATCAAAATATTATCATCAGATTCTCCTTTCATGTACAAATTACTATTTTCACTTGTTCTTACAAAGCCAATACTAATAAGATAAGCATGTAGTCTTTCATACCATGCTCTTGGTGCTTGCTTCAGTCCATACAATGCTTTGTGCAGTCTACATACCATGCTCTTCTAATTTGGATCAACAAAACCTTTTGGTTGTTCTATGTAGACCTCTTCCTCAAGAATTCCATTCAGAAAAGCTAATTTCACATCCATTTGATATACTTTGAATCCCTTATGTGTAGCATATATAAGTAGTATACAGACTCTTTCAAGTCTAGAAACAAGTGCAAAGGTTTCACCATAATCTATACCATCTTCTTGTGCATATCCCTTGCATACAAGTCTTGCCTTATTCCCAGTGACCTCACCTTTTTTATTTAACTTATCTCTGAAAATCCACTTAGTACCAATTACATTTTTATCTTTTGGTCTAGGCACTAATGCCCATGTCTTATTCTTCTCAAACTATTCAATTTCCTCATTCATAGCCTTAATCCATTCCTCATTTTCAAGTGCATCCCTAACATTCTTAGGTTCAAACTCACAAACTAAGCATGTTTTATGTATTAACTTACTTCAGGTCATCAGGTCATCTTCCTTATCTCCAATGATTTGATTCTGTGGATGGTGTCTTCTAAAAAATATTGCTAGCACTTGTTCTCTTCTTTGCTCATCATTCGGTTCAGGTTCAGGTTCATTTTCTTGCTCGGTAGCTTCTTCCTAGTTCTCAGTTTGCATTTACTAATTCTCGGTGGCATTTTCCTGATGCTCGATAGACTTAGCTTGTGGCTTCAGTAGATAATCTGGATGCTCAACATATGTAAACCTATTGTAGTCTTCCAGTTACTTCATGCTTTCTTCATCATTCTTTTGAGCAAACTCATCAACTTTTACATTAGCACTTTCTACCATTTTATTAGTAGCCTTGTTCAAACATTTATAAGCTTTACTCTTAGTATAATATCCTAAAAATATTCCTTCATCACCTTTAGATTCAAATTTACCATTCCTATCATCTTTCAAAATATAACACCTACTTCCAAAGATTCTAAAATAACTTACATTTGGTGTATAGTCAAACCATAACTCATAAGGTGTCTTGTTCATGTCTTTCTTCAGTTGAAATTAGTTCAAGGTGTATACTGCAGTGTAAAATGCTTCTCTCCAGTACATTTGTGCAACATTTTTCTCAATCATCAATGTTCTGGCACAATCGACAATAGATCGGTTCCTCCTTTCAGTAATCCCATTCTACTGTGGTGTCCTAGGTGCAAAAACCTGTCTTTTGGTTTGATGCTCATTACATACATTAGTGAATTCATCAGAAATAAACTCACCTCCTCTATCAGATCTTAAGCATTCCAAGTCTTTCTCAGTTTCTTTTTCAACTTTAGCCTTATACCATTTAAACAATTTGAATGCCTCAGATTTTTATTTTAAGAACATGACTGTCATCATCCTAGAGTAGTCATCAAAAAATAAAATAAAATATTTGTCACCATAGTATCTTTGAGTTCTCATAGGACCACATAAGTCGGTATGTACCAACTCCAAAATACCTTTAGATGAATAGTCTTTACTTTTAAAACTAGATTTTGTCATCTTTCCTTTCTGACATTGATTGCACATAACATGATCAGGTTTGGTTAGACTCGATAGACCTCTAACTCTTCTCTTTCTACTAATCTTAATCATGTTATCAAAGTTCACATGACATAGCCTCATGCCATAACCATACATCTTCATTCTCCACCAGTAAACAAGAAGTTTCAGCATTGTCAAGATAGAATAAATTGCCTTTTGATTGTCCTCCAGTACCGACAAGCTTTCCATTTCCATCATAGATTTTCACCTTCTTGCTTTCAAATGCAACTCAATGACCTGAGTTATTCAGCTGTGCTACACTCAACAAATTTTAGTTAAGTCCTTTTACCCAATATACATTATCACATCTAATCCTATCATTTAATAAGATAGACCCTTTTCCTTTCACTTGAGAAGGTGTATCATTTCCCATTTTTACTGATCCTCCATTATAGTGCTCAAGATGTTCAAATTTATCTTCATCACTAGTCATGTGATGTGTACAGCCATTGTCAATGATCCAAGTATCATTCTTACTAACTTTAGAAATAAGATTTGTTTCTACATACCTTTCCTCTTCTTCTGAATCATCTTTCATTGTAACAAATACCACTTCAATTTCATCATCAATGTCGGTGTCGATGTCATCTTTATTTTCTCCAACAAGGTAACATGCCTTATTGCCTTTGTCTTTGTAATCTTGGTTGTCTCTATTGTAGTGTCAGTTTCCTATGTTATTTCTTCTCCTAAACTTTCCATTTCCAGATCAGTCATTGTCTTTATCTTCCTCTTCTTTCCTGTTAGGACATCTAGTAGCAATATGGCCAATCTCTTTACAATTAAAACAAGCTAAATGTAACTTTCTCCTATACCTTCCTTTACCTTTTTGAAGTCTTCGGGCCATAAGTTCTTCAAGCTCATCAAGCTCATATTCGATGTCACTGTCACTTTCATTCTTTATATTATGCTTACTGCTAGATTTAGCAATCTTTAGAGATGACATAAAAGAAAACTCAACACTTGATACAACACTATTGTCATAATTATTCAACTAAAAAGTAGTTAACTTTCCAATCAGACTATCAAGAGTAAGAGTACTATTAGGTGTAGACCTCATTTAATGAATAGCAGATATTTTGATTGCATAGATAGGCAACAAAGTTCTCAATATCTTACTTACCACAGTATCTTCAAAAATAATACCTCTTGTTCCTTAGATAGTATTGACTACCTCTTTGATTCGGTATGAGTACTGTGTGATGTTCTCACCTTCCTTCATCTTCATGTAATAAAATATGCCTCTTCAGCTTTCATCTCTGGCTCTCATTACATTCACATCACCACCATAAACTAGAGCAAGTTTATCCCACATTTTCTTTGCTATAGTGAAATCCTTGACATCTTCAAACTCAACATCTGATAGAGTAGCAACAATCTCTATCATATTTATATTGTGTTCATTTATATCTCTCAACTGATCAAGTCTCAAAGGTCCAACATTTGGTTGTAAGTAGCCATTGTCTAATAGATGTATAGCATATTCTCCAATTCCAGATATGTGAAGCCTCATCCTACTTTTCCATGTTGTGAAGTTATCTTTGTTCAGCTTAGGCACCTCCCTCTTATACATCTTGTGATCTTTTCTCTCAAGTCCTTAAAACTTTCATCCAAGCAACCAATACTCTCTGATACCAATTGTTATAATACCTGAGAGGGGGTTGAATCAATTAAATCAGTTATCCTATAGTCACAAACTCCTAGATGTACATTACAAAACAATTTCAACAATTTATGCATCTTGGTAACATAAAATATCAATCTATCTATTCACTTTATCGAATACCAGTAATTATACAAACTGTGATTACCGATTAAATCAACTATGCAGTATGTAAAGTATGATAGAAAAATAATCATAACAAATAACACATAACACAATAATTTAACATGGAAACCTTGCTAAGGGAAAAACCACCTAGGACCAGTAACCCAAAATAATTCACTCTTCTGAAGTGAGCTCGGTTAGGAGGCAACCCTGTTAAAAGTTACAATGCACATTGTTAGGTGTGACCTGGTTAGAGGATTTATCACTAACAATTAACTTTTGACCAGCATTCACTATGGGGTCAACAAGATAACAATTTAAATTCATTGAATGTCATAGGGTAATACAATAAGAATGTTAAGTCTACTGGGTTAAGATATTTTGTTGAATCAATGGTTAAACTGATACAGTTCTGATTTGATTCAAATACAACTCAATTGCAAATATTCAAATCTATGCTATGCTCATAAAACTCATCTGATCACTAATCAATTCACTTCCTCAATATTTCTCAACTTACTTCACTCGGTAAATAGTTCTTTGATGCTCGGTAATGTCTGCATCTTGATTCTTTCTGTAACTAGTTTGATCGGGAATGCATGAATAAAATCTTCACGTGAAATCTTTGTAGTCTCCTTTTTTCTGACATATTTCAACAATGAAACTCATATCTCTTAAATAGACAAGTAAACCATTTTCATATCAGCCATCATATTTTGCCTCTTAATCTCCTTCATCGATTTTACCACTTAAACCTTCCTCGGTAGATGTGTCCTTAACACGTTTCAATCTCATCCTTTAGATCATCTCTGAATTATGTTAGTTGTGGATCTCATAACTAACTTCATCCCTTACCTCGAAATCATAACAACTTCCAACTCATCAATTTCAGTCAGTTGTTCTTAGCATTTAATATTTTCATCCATACTCGGTTAATACTAAAATGCGTCAATGATAACTAACTTGGTTATTATTGTCACTCAATATACACTATGCAGGCTTGGTGTATATAGAAGTCTTCAATTACTGACCACATTGACTTGTTCAATTTGAATCTCTTCTTCATAGTAGATTAAAGTAACATGCTCAAGTCAACAATATAAATCCATGGACTCATCAATAAGTTACCCAATGCTTACCTTATCCTTATGATGCAAAGTGGCAAGCGGAAGCCTTCAAACAGTGAACAATTGGTGAGTTTCAAGGTCTCAACTACCCAAATGGGGATCCAAGTGCCCAATACTTATCACAAGTATGGTAAGGACTAGGGGAAATAGTTATCACAACCTAATCACTAGGCTATGCTAAGTCCCAAACACCAACAATTGAGAAGTTACTAAGAGGTCTCCTTAACTCAATAGACAACCAAACCCCATAAAATGACTTATAAGACCAAGGGTGGCCTAAAATCACTGATATGGCCTATTTAGGTCCTATTCATTTAGTTCCAATGGTTCTTTCATTTATAAACCACCCATAACACTAGGTTGCTTCACAAACCAAGGATTTGGCTTGTAGCCCTTTGTAGAGGGAAATTTGAACATAAGTCAAAATGCTTCCAAATGATATATTTAATTGGTTAGGGATTTTGATACCCTTTTGGGTTTTATAAAACATATCCAAGCACCAAGGAGTGGAGACAAGCAGAAGTCACTGATGTTACAATGTTAGACCGGGCTAATAGGCCTAATTAGGTCTCCAAATGCACTACAAGTGCTCTTTCTCCTAAACCAATGCACAAACTAAGTATGGGGGCATGTGTGGATATACAAGAGAACTTAGAATCCAAGTTTTGGAGTCTTGATGAATCCCCAACCAAATATTATAGTGACTGTCCTAAGTCACAAACTGGTGCACACATAGAGATGTACACCTAGGGCCTTGTGGCAAAACCAACTCCTTGAAAAACTTCACTTCTAACTTGCATATTTATAAATTTCATAAACTAAGGTCTAATTCCACCAAGGGGCATCAGATTCCCATGGTGGAATTGGGTCAAAAGATCAAACCCTATCGGAAATCCTGCTGGAGACCTTCAATCCAAGAAAGCACACAAGAAACCCTGATATCTTCTAAACTAGGATGAATTAGAACATGAATCCAATTGAAAATGAAAGTAGATTGAATGAAAAAATTTTGGGTCTCAAAGATTCATACACACTAGTCTGTACCCGTCCGTACTAGGGCACTATTCCTGAGAATTACAGAGAAATGGTTTATTTTCTTATTGATTCAAATGCCAAATTACACATCTTACCTTCCACCCTCCTAAAAGGGCTTATTGAAGACTTCCCCCATCAGTTAAAACTAAAATTTAAACCATATAACTATTGGGGGCATGATTACAAGTTTTGGCAAGAAGTTGTTAAAGTTGCTAAGCAACTTTTACAACATTTTTGCAATTTTTTCTTTCTAGGAGACCAAACTTGGTCTATGCATAATCTAGTGATCCAACATGGATCTAAAACATTAAAAACATGAAAATGACTAAAATCCTATGATTCTAGGCCCATTGACCACTTTTGACCATAGTTAGCCAGGGGCTTATAGTTGTGCCAATCCTAGAACTAGGCCTCACAACTTGGTCTAGGTGCCTGACTAATATATCTAAACTAAACTAGATGTTCTTAGGACCCTTAAGGTCATTATTTTTTGAGTCTAGTGTGGGTGCTCCTACACCACCTTATCTGTCATATCCATCTTTTCCTTATGTAGATATCTCATTTCTTCATCTTTGCTTTCTTCTATAGATGTTTAGATTTTTGTAACTAGCTTGATAAGTATTGTCAAAACTAGTTGACATCACTGACAACATATTGATTGATTTAATCATCTTACATATCACTTAAGTAGTTCGATGATCTCTAATCACTATTCCTTCAATTCATCTAGATATTCAATCAGTTGTAGATCATCAAATTCATCAAATCTAAGTGATTTCATGCCTGTCAACCTTGGTCAAAATTAGTCAAACTTTAGTCAAATCTGGTCAACATGACCTCTAAACAGTTTCCAACACACTGATAACCTATTTCAAGCTTTAAAATCTCTACCTCATTTTGATTTTGATCCCGAGGGGGCATGATAATATAAAAATCCTCTTCTGTAATCAATCCTAATCGAAAAATTAATTCAAACTTCATGGCTTGGAGCATCCCATCTTCATCAGGAACCATATCAAGTTGATATTCTTCATATCTCTATGAAAAAGTGATCTCATTGCTTCATATCAGGTCACATGGATAGGAATCTATTTTAATCTCTAGGGTCATGTCAGGTTCATCAAGACCCATATCAATCTGACATTGTTCCCGAGATGTATCATGTTCATCAGGACCCATATCAATATAGTATTGTCTCTCAATTAGGTGATTAGCTTCCTTGGAATCCTTGTTGAGGTAGCTATCTCAAAAATCTTTTGATAGATATTCAGTCTCATCACTTCATATCGAGATGGAGACTCTCGTCTCACTCACTTGTCTTTTCTCAATCAAGTCTAGAGTTGATGTCTTTGATCTCTTATCAATCTTCATTCAATCAATTTTGGAGTTGGTTCTCTCTCTGTATCAAGAATAGTCTCATCGCTTTACATCAAGTTCTCCTCGGATCTATCTGCTATCTATTCTTTGAATCAATGTGTTTCTTGCACATCGATTCAAATAGGGGCAAATGTAATCACCTAAAAAATTTCTAGTAGAACCTAAGCCCCTAATTTGATCAAATTTCCTCAAAGTAAATTTTAAATATCAAAGGCATATTTTACTAGACATAATTATATAAGTAACCTAATTAATCCCTCTTGCATAGTTAAACTAAATCATTTCTAAACTTGGAAAAATATTTAATTGTCAAAACTTACCTTTAATATAAAGTCTTAGCACTTTTGTTTAAAAGAACACTTTGTGCAAACTTAATCTGAATTACTTGATAATTAAAAGGGGATTTTCTATTTTATCTTATTCTCCAATCAAGCTTGACCAATCAAAAATCTTGAATCCTCTCACATGGATTGATCTCCCCTCACCACTCATCTCTACCTAACATATTTTTCCTCTTAATCTTTACCCTTCATCTTCACCCTTCATTCTTGAGGCAATTCCTTTAAAAGGAAGCTCTTCCTTGGCTCAAGGGTTCCATGTTGATTGTGGTTGAAGTTTATCTCTTGCATTCTAGAGTACTTTTTTCATACTTGAATTCTTGAGCATCCTTAGCATTCTAGTTTACTTTCTTGCATTGTTTATCATAGCATAATTTCTTACATTTTCATTCTAGAATACTAGTTGTTTGCATCCATACTAGCTTAATTCTCTCATTTAGCATTGTTAATCTTGAATTCTAGTCCATTTCTATTTTTTCATTTGCATTTGAATCTTCCATTTTGGAGTAGCCAAGTCACTAATCCTTGATGTCAATCTGATGAGCATCCTAAAAAGGATTAAATTTGCTTCAACTAGGAAGCAATAAGTCTCTTTTAGGAGTTTAGTTGGTTCGTTTGAAATGGCCTCTTAAAGCTAAATTCTTGAACTAATGGTTTATTGAGTGTTTGTTGCATTCCAATTTTATACCAATATTTAACCACACAATAATAAAGCCATAAATACATATTAATAAAGATTTATATGCATCTTGAAATAAAATAGGAAACAAGCTACTTCAAATCTGAATAATTGACACACAGAGTCTCAAAAGTACCTATATCATATTCTCTGACATCTTGACATTGTAACCTATTTTCTTGTCAGATTTAAGTCTATTCTAGAGGGTATATAGTATTTGAGATGATTTGTACCCAGGTATAGAATGACTGAGTCATTCTATACCCTGGGTTTCTACTAAAAAAATTTAGAGATAGTTTGAGTATTCTCAATCTGCCTAAAAAAGTTCTGACAACTTTGTAGCCTATTCATGCACACACAAAAAATAGGGAAAATGTTAAATGAGAGGTATTTTCCTTGGTCAAATCCCCATTTAGAAATCAACCTTGAAAATGGAAAGAAATTTCATAAAAGGAAAGTTTGCAAAAAGGTAAATGTTTTATTCATCACCTTGTATAAACCCTCATGGATGGGTGTTGGAATCGTTCATACCCATGAAGATTCTTGAATGTACTTGAAATCAAGGAGTTGACCTTGATTTGTAGAATAGGAATCAAGGGTGCCCTCACAAATGGATGGAAATATGAACCCCACTCCTAGATCTTCAATGTAGATATGCTTGATAATTGCTTGCAATTAAGGAGAGATGAATGTGGATGGAAGGAAGGATCTTCTTGATTGATTGATAATTCCTCTACTTGGCCATCATGGGAGAGAAACTTGCTTCAATGGAGAATATTTCCTTTGAGTGAACTTTAATGAATTGAAGAAAGTAGATCTTAGATACTTTCTTTAAAATCTTGAATCCAATTTCTCAATTGTTTTTGATTTCTCTTGAAAACTTGATTGCAAAATTCTTAAGTATGGTTCTTCATTAAAAGATGAGAAGAGATACGGTGTCTTTATGTCTCATCCCTCATTCTATGATTCAAAATTGATCCAGGCCAACCACAAGATCTATTTTCCCATTAACATCCTGACATGGGGCTTTAACCAAATTTGGGCCTAAATCCAAGGGTACAAAATGGCTAAGCCAATCTGTAGTTGGGTACAGAATGGCTGAGCCATTCTATGCCTAGGATTTTGATCCCAGATTTGAACTAGGTGCTAGGATGGTGGAAAAGAAGTGGTAAGAGAGGAATCAGGTTGCCAAGATAAAAAATAATAGATATCAAACATCAAAATCACCAAAATAGGGCCTAATAGAGCATCCAATTATGGGTGCTAACTTTATAGGATGGTACAAAAATGTTTTGTTCTCTAGGTTTTTTCCTCAAGCTCCTAGGGAAGTTCTGACATCTTCCGACATGTCTAGAAAAGTTTTGATGGCTCCATAACTTGTTTGTGCACATAGAAAATTGGGGAAGAAGGTTGGATAAATAGGTTTTCCTCAGTCAAACCCCTATTTAGGAACCAACCTTGAAATGAAATGAAATAAAGGAAAGTGTATTGTCATGTAGAAGAGACTAAATCTAAGAAATGAAGTATATCATACTTTGGAAACACAAATGATTCTTTGAATGTGATGAAATATATTGATGCAATAACTTTTCCTTAACACCAAAAAACCCAAAAGGAAATCATGAAAGACAAAACCTCATGGAATGGATGTTGTAACTCGCCACAATGTTTGATTGAGGAGAAGAGAAGGAAGAATTAGATGAATGGAGGAAAATTTGTATCCCCTTCCTTGATAGAAAAATCCTTTTCTTGACCTCTAATGGGGGAAAGAAGTTAGATCTATGGAGATAAACACCTTGAATGCTTGAGAATAATGCTATATCTTGAATGCTTGGACTTGGTTACTTGATAGCTCTTAAACTTGATATGTTTCCTTGCACTTGATAGCTTGATTATGAATGTTTGATCTTAAACTTTGGATGCTTGATTGTGATAATGGATTATCAAAATGAGGAGAGATTGGGTTTTTTATATACCTCTCACCAAATTTTGAGAGTTAAAAATCAAGAAAGACGACCACAAGACCTAATCTCCCACTAAAATCTTGACATAGAGCTTTGGGCCAAAAAGTGTGGGAACAAAACATTTGAAATGTTATGTTCCTAGGTACAAAACATTTGAAACATTTTGTTCGTAGGAAAATCAACCCAAATTTGAACTAGGTGTCAAGAAGATAGGGTAGATGCAAGATTAGCAGGTACAACTAATTCTAAGATCAAGACAAAACACAAAGGCCACAAATAGTGATATAGGGCCTAGGTGATGGAATGAATTACTGGATTGGAGGAAAAATAGAGGAGCACACTTAGAAATAAGAGCTAACCTTGATTTTAAAATAAATTGAAGTGAGAGGGGCTATATCTGAATTTAGGTGTCCATTAAGTGTCATATGAGGTTCTGTTATAGAAAACACACTAAGGTGGGTGCAAAATAGTCCTTAAATTGTGCATTGATTAGGTGCTTACAATTTAGGATGATACAATTTCGGGATCATCCTCTAGAGTTGTAAGTGCATGTGAATCTATACCCTTGAATTAAATAATGGTTTATAGGAAACAAAATTTTGATTGTATAGCCTTAGAGGTTAATCTACCACTAATAGTATTATGGAAGAATCTAGAGAGTGCAAGAGGTAAATAAGAAAAGATGTGGCATGGATTTGAAGTGGAGCATAATATGAGAAATTGACATGTAAGGTTTTGGGTTAAGATTAGAGGTCAAACAAGATGAGAGAAATGGAGATCTTGAATTTCAATGAAATTCCATAAAAAGGAGTGAAAAGAGCAATAAAAGTGTCATGGAGAAATGCAAGAAAAATATGTAGAACTTGAGATCAAGACAAGATATCCAAGTTGGATATTATGATGTTTGAAAATCAATTTGAACTCTACACAAGAGGAAATGAATGGAAAAAGGCTAAGAAAACTTTTGTGGGATTCTAATGCAAAAGTGAACATGGGAATTAGATATTGGAGTGTGTTGGGTATCCTAAAATTTTTCAAGGTTTGAAGTCCAATTCATGGTTTAGGTCTCCATGCGAGTGTTTTTCCTGGACTAGGGTTTGTAAAGTGTCGTGAAAATGGTCTTGACATGTTCAGGACAACCCTTACCCTAGGTCTTGTCTTCCAAAATGTTTCCTTTTCATTTCCAAACTTCATGTGGCTTTCTTGTTTCTTTTTCTTGGTTACCTTTTAATCACTTAAGTTGCTATTTGTGCACATGCGTATTTGCCCCTAGTGTTCGCTGAATCGGGAAATGTATTATCAAAGGTCAAAACAATCTAGCGATTCAGCGAATGAGTCATGTTCATGTTCATTATTAATATCAGTCGCCAGTTCTCTAGATCCTCCAGCGGTTATCCCAAACATCCAGCGAATTGGCAAATGCATTAAAGCCAAGCTTTTAACCCTTTGTTCGCTAAGTCTCCAAGTGTTTCGACGGTTTCATTTTCCTTTCCGAGAACTAGCGAATGGCGGTTATCTCCAGTTCTCGCAATATTTGGCGGTCTTTTGAAACAATCTGGCGACTCAGCGAATTCTTTGTGTTCGCTTGTTCTCAAAATCTGGCGGTCAAGGGTCATTTCAACTAGAGAATTAGCGAATACCATGGATTGCTTTCACGATCAATGGCCCTGTTTTAATCTCAAAATATCTGTGGGTCCTGCATATTTGATCTGGCGAATGAGCGACTAAATGAAAATAATGCTATCCTCTAAATTTGGCGGTTTTGATGGTTTGCCTAAAAGATTTCAGCGGAGATAAGTTTTCTTTGTTCGCTGATTCTCGGAATAAGTTGGCGACATGCTAAACCATTTAGCGATTCAGCGAAGCCTTTGGTCACTAGTTCTCTTAATAAAAGGGTAAAGGTTAAAACAATCTGGCGAATAAGCGAATTAATGGATGATAAGTTTTAAGGCTTCAGTCGCTTATTCTCGAAATGAAATTGTCACTAATATAGAGTATTTGGAGAACTAGCAAATGCTCTTTGTTCGCTGATTCTCGGAATTAAATGGTTAAGGGTTTTGATATTCAGAGAACTAGCGATAGCCATCGATTGATGAAGATCAACGGTCAATCTGGAATCCTGGTATAAAGTGATGATTAAGTTAAATGATTTAGCGACTCAGCGAAGCCAGTGTTCGCCAGTTCTCCAGACAGTCAAGCGGTTAAGTATATCTTTAAGCGAATGCGCGAACCCTTTGTTCGCTAGATCTCCAGGAAAATTGACCGTCAGTCATAACATTAAGAGAATGGGAGATGGCTTTGTTCTCTAGTTCGCCAAATGGTAATTGCAGGTTAACTGTGTAAGTGGGAACCCTTTGTTCGCTGATTCGCGAAATGCTTGGATGGTTAAGGATAGGATTCCGAGAACCCGCGAAGCTAATAGTCGCTAGTTCTCCAAATGTGAACCAGGGTCAAACAAGGATTCAGAGAATTAGCGAAGCCAGTGGTCACCAGTTCTCCGGTTGATAGCTAGGGTTAGCATTCTATTCAGCGATTAAGAGAAGCCATTAGTCGCTGGTTCGCTAAATGGGCTCAGATGGAAAAGGTCATAAAGGAAAAAGAAAAAGGACCGTTGCCACATAGATAAAGTACTTTGTCGATATGGACATAAAACCAGTAAGCCATCAAATCAGCTTCAAGAAGAAAGATTGCATGACGCAAACAGTTTTAAAGTACAGAATCCTGATCATTCCCTCTTCACCTTGTTTTCAAGTAGTTTAATCTATCTGTCAACATCCGGACATGGCGAGCTCAAAATTTGAAATCTGGGGGTACATGAAATTGAATATGGGATCCATTAAGGATATTTGCATTAACTATGGTAGTTGCACACCTTGGATTCATATCGATAAATAAGTTGAAGCTCGTTGTTTATTTGTTCAAGTTTCAGTTGTTAAGAGTTTCTGTCTATCCAGAGCATTTCCGAGCATAAAAGCATTTGAGATACAGATAATTGAAGGTGTTCCTGTAGCAAAGATGAGTCAACCTGAGAAGAGTGCAATGTCTTCCAGTGGTGAGGCCAAGTCCAAAACTGGTGAGGACAAGAATAAGCCTAATTTTTCAGATGAATTCCTGAAACTGTTGCCGGGCTCCAGTCAGAACAAGAGGGCTGCTGATGACGTGTTTGAAGATCTTTTGGAACGGTGTAGAGACCCAATTACTCCAGAATTCACAGGTTACACCATTTTCAACTTCTTTTACGGCAATAGAAATAAGCATGTTCCTGTCTGTAATGGTTGGGTGTTAGGATTAGGAAAAATGGTTGTCCCTAACGTTTTCCTAGATATTGACTTAATTGTTGCCCTAGCCAGAAGATATGACCCTATTTCAAGGACAATTAGAAAAGAAGACCAATCACCCTTAGTTACTCTTGATAGGGGATCTTTTATGAAAGCTTTTGGTCTATACACGTCCTTTTCCACTGAGATTGATTTAAACAAAGAAAAGGCAAGATACAGAAGCAATGTAGGGTCAGTAAAAGACCAGTTGGTTAAGCATATGCCAAAACAGGACAAATATATAGCCCCCCTTCCTGCTAACATGAATGCCCCATACCAGTTCAAGTCCCTCCATCATTATATGAGATATACTTGTTATGCATTATGTAGAGTTTTGGGAATGGATGGGAATGCAAAATTTTTACCAGCTGACTTGCTGATGATCATCCTGGATATTCAAAACCCCTTGGTAAACACTAACTATGATTACATTCAGTATGTGATTGATAGGATGCATCAAGGGCTGATGTCTGTTAAAGAAAGTAAGAGCCCTATTGAGTTCATGCATTATTCTCTATTAATGCATTTGATTCTGTTTTTCAACATCAACAGTTTTGATGCAAACATGTTAAAACCAAGGTTCAATTTCAAGGATCAGCACAATCCAGTGCAGTTGTGGGTGAGGATATGGAATTCTACCTCTAATGAAGCAGATTTTTGTGTTTTTCAGAATTTCATTGTTTATCCAATTATCAGGATGCTAGGCATTAATGTCACCAGGCTATCTCCTAGAGTCCTCAGGCTTTTAAGACCACTGTAGTATGTGGATAAGTGGGAGGGAAATCATAATTGGGGTGATTTCTACTTAGGAGATAATTCCACAATTATCAGAGTTTATGGCTGTCCCCAACCCCCACATTTATTACCAAAGTATGTGCCTCCGAGATTGGCTTGTTTGGAATTTGTTTGGTAGCTAATGTGTACAGATAAAGAGTTCCTGGCCCCTCACAGAAAGGGTACATTCACACCCAGGCAATTCAGGGTTGGTGACTTCCTGATAGGAAAGAGGGCTTTTCCTCAAATCAGTGCATGGCTACAACAATTCAAAATGGTTACTAGTGCTTGTAGGCACATAGATCCTGAGGACTTCATCAAGACTGCCAGGATGACTTACATCCCAAACATTGGTGTGATCAAAGAGCATGAAGGTTTGGATGAAGAAGATGTGATCAGAAACATCTTAGATGAAGATGAAGTTAAAAGGAGATGGTACAGATTCTTTGATTTAGTGGATTTGTCCAACCAGTTGAAAGCATCTCAGATTCCTTTTGAGGGTTTTTTCCCTGATCTTCCTTATTTGAAGAGGATTGATGGGATGATTGAAAAGTATGATACCTTGGCAAATCAATTGGAAGGCTTGATTGATCAGAATGAGCCAGAGAAAAAGAAAAGGAAAGATTATTCATCTTCTGATGAGGAAGAATTTACTGATGAGTCACAAGAAGAAGATAGTCCTCCACAGGTTGAGAGACCACCAGTTGTTGATCTCACTCAAGATCAACCAGAAATGCAGGATATCTCAGAGCCACCATTGAAGAGACAGAGGCTTGAGGAAGGTGAACCTTCAAGGCATGTGAGACAAAGAAGGGAAATTGACAGAGCATCTGCTCTTGTACCAGGTGATAGGCCATATCATCATCAATTGAGGAAAGCAATAAGAGCAGGCAAGAAGATAGCCATTGAGCAAGAAGGCAGAGAAAAGTCCTTATGGTTAGAGAAGGATATCAGAGAGGTTTATCAAGAGGAATTCTTGAGTGATGATCAGTTCATTAAGACTGATGAGTTCAAGAGTTTTCTCATTTGGAACAAGCAGCAAGAAGTGAAGAAAGCTCTGCCTGAAGGTATGGAGCCAAGTGAAGAAACTTTGAGAGCTCTTGCTTCATATGATCCTAGCCTTGATCCCATAACAGTGGACGAAGCCAGAGATTTGGTTAAATCAAGTGGAATGTTGTTAACCCCAGGATGGGATCTGACTTCTGCATTCCTCATTGATCAATTGAGAAAGCAACCAGAGGGTAGCCTATCATATGAAGTTCACATTGGTGACATGATAAGAGGAAGTGGCTATGACCCTAAGTCCCAAGCTGTTGCAATGTGGTCCATGGCTCCCAAAACTCAAAAGCCATCTCTATTGAGTATAGAGGATAAGATGGAGGGGAATAAGATTATATGGACTGTACAAAATACAACAGACCTTGAAGTCTCCAAGGCAGTAACTCATTGGGCTAATCTGAATGAAGCCAAGACAGCTCAGCTGTCAAAAAGATATGCCAAATTGTTTGAGAGTTCAAGCATGGTAGCCAAGGACAGAGATCTGAAAATGATGAGGATCAAACAGTTGGAAGATGAGCTGGCAGAAATAAAATTCAAACTTGAGGAAGCCTCAAAAATAATTCCTCCTCCTCCTTTGCAAGTTGAGGTACCTGTTCAGGTAAATTTGGAGGCAACTGAGGGACCTGCTGAAGACTTGGAAAAGGTGAAATTGGATGCATCCCTGGACACTATAGCCAAAATAGTGCAGTACAGGCAGGACAAAATAAAGGACAGGATGGATGCAGTTCATAAATCAGTCAGCCTATTACATCAGACCAATCAAAAGGTGAATGACTATTTGGCCACCTTGGAACCACTCTATAGTATTTGGTCTGGGAGGAATTTATTGTTTGATAAGCTTGACAGTTTACAAGAACACAGGCCTGATATCCCAAAAGTAGTAACTGATGTATTTGAAAGGATTGGCCTAATAAGTGCAGCGTCAAAGTTTTTCAAAGGAAAGTCAAACCAAATAAAGGCTAAGTTAGCCATGTTTGATAAAGATTACAGCAAGTATTTGCCCCCGGTATATGATGACAATGGAAATGTGGTTAAGCTGGAAGATTGGAAGTTGTCAATGGGTCAGTTGGTCATCAATCAAGATGCCTTCCTAAAATATAATAAGGCTCTGGACGTGGAAGGAACTAACAATATAATTGATAATTTATTCAAAGTTGAAAGTGACTGTATCAAGTTTATATCAGAAGTTAAAAATGTGACTGATTCTACATGGGAACGGCAAGTCAACTTGTTACAGGAGCTGCAGAGTTACAATTGGCCATCTGATGATGATGTGGCAGCTTGGGAAAAGCTAATCACAAAGAAGAAGAAGAAACCGGTTATCCAGCTGACAGAGGAGGAAGAAGAATAGATCGCACTTGGCACCTGATCCAGAATTTGAGGGAGAGCGTGTTCAAACAGAGAATGATGTAAATTAGCCTGTAATGGCGGTCATCATTCATATGACAAACTTGGTAACTGCTCTGAAAATATCTACAAACAAAGGTGCCAGCTGCGGAAGTTGTTCAGAACTGAAAATACGCCTTGCTGTCTTTATTAAATATCTTTCTGTTTGTATTTTCTTTTGTTTTCTAGCGCAATTTTCTATCAGCCATCCGAAGCTTGTTGCATCCTTACGAGGATTCCAGGATGGTTGATTAGTATAAATAGTCTGTTCCTATTGATGATCGAGGTTGGAAAATATTTTGTAAAGGAGAGGTCTGAAATATAGAACCTGATTTTCTGTGAAATCAAGGAAAATTGTAAGAATGCATTTTATCAATTAATACAAATACACTGAAGTTCTATGACTACAATTTGATTGTCTTTACATGTGGAGTGTTTTAGTTTCTTTATGCATTTAAATTGTAAGACAGTTTAAATACATCTTTCACAAGGTGAATGTAGGGGTTGAGCTTAAGTATCTTTCAAGGAAAGAGTAAAATCTTAGGGGAGGTCTCTGGGAATTGAATATCTATATGTGGATTTGATGACAGGTGTAGGAATGGAAGCAATGATATGTTAGGCATGTTATTTGAGTTTCATTGTATTCGCTTTAATAGATATATGTGAAGGTAGAGTTCGACTCTGATGCCCAGCGGATAAGGGACTGGTTTTAGATCCACTTACATTGGTTTACCATCCAATATATAATTGATTGAAATTTTACTTTATATGCATAATTTCCAGACTTGAGTCATATTATGACAAGTTCATAAATATGTATTTTAGTGCTTTGAAGAAGCAATAAACAAGGTTAACCCTTCCCTGAGTTTAACTCTAAAAGGAAGAAGGATGAATATCCTTAAGCCATTGTATCGTGTTGCAGTTTTCATAATCTATATCATGATGTTGTGTATCAGGATGATTTGGGCTATACTCAGAGTTTTAGCAACTTATTGAGTTGGATTTTGAAGGTAGTAACAGAGCAGTGAAGGAGCAAGTTCTCAATTCAGAGCTCAGCTGAACATTGAATTGATAAAGGTACACCCGCCTGAGTATATATTACTCGAAGTGAAGAAGGTCTTAACCTTAATACCTTAGTAGTTTGTAACTTGCTAGGTTACAGCCATTGGGATTATTTGAGTAATTGATTAATCTGCAGGTTCAAACACTAACAGAGTGGAAGTTTGAATGTTCAAAATAAATCCACAAGGAAGGATTGGGGAAAAGTTGCAATAAAGGAAAGGGGAACAAAAATTGGGTATTGGAGTGGAAGTTAGAATGTCTAAAATATATCCACAAGGAAGGATTGGGAGAAGCTTGTAAGCAAGAAAGAAGAGGAAAATTGGAATTTATGGATGTCCGAAGGAGGGTAGGAGTTCCACTAAAGGGAGATGGGAGAAGGTGTAGTAAAAGCTTGAAGAAGTAGATTTGGGAAGTGGACAATCAAGATGGAGATTAGGATATTTGGATGTATGAGGGAATTCCTCAAGGAAGGATGCAAGAAGAGCTTGCATAATAAGATAAGGGAACTAGAATGGAGAAAGTTTTAAAAATTGGTACTATTTTGAAAGTTCCAAAAGGGAAGAGAAGGAAGAGAAGAGTGGGAAAGGAAAGGAAGTTTAGAGGTGGAATAAATGTTCATATTTACATGAGAATCATGTAAAAAGAGTGGGATTGTCCAAGAATTGAGCTCAATTGGTTACAATGTTTAGGTTTTCAATCTGAAAACCCAAGTTCAATTCTCCATAGGGACATCTAAAGCAAAAGTCCAAATTGTGACCCTTCATCTTCCATATTTGGCTTCTGATACAAAGGTGGTTTCTAAATAAAAGTGGATTTCTAAGTAGAGACTCTTTGTCTTCCATAGGTGATTTCAATGCTTATATGAGCAAGGTATTTGTAATTGATATGCAATTCAAGGAATAGAGTAGAACAATGGAAAGAGAACTAGGACGTGAGCAATAGACTTTGTGGGATTTTTAATCGAGATTGGGCACCAAAACTATATCTTAGAATGGTAAAAAAATCTAAATATCCACTAAAAGTTTGTAATTTCATAGACATTAGAAACCAACCGAAAAATCCCCAAACTTGGGATTCTGACAACTTTTAGCAATTTATAGGAACATGGAGAATGACGAAGAGCAACACTAATACAAATTAGACCAAAAGAGACCCATTCAAGTTTTCCAGAGATCCACTATATATGATTAGAAAATAAGGCCAAATCTACAAAAGAAGACCAAAATTTAAGCATTGTAAAGTTGGACACCAACATATCCTCAACTCTAAACCAAAACCGATTATTTGTATAACTTAACTAAAATGACTTGATATAATTTCTTTTCTTTTCAAAAACTTAATTATTATTTAGTTGTTTTAAGTTTTGATCATTCCTAGTGTCATAGGGACCCAAACCATAAGATATTTTCTTATCGGCTAAAATAAATATCTAGATATTTATTTTCCGACAATAGTCTGCCGGTCTTTGACATTTTTCTATCTATCTGCTAATAAAGCTCGATCTGCAGTCTTCCTTAATCTCACTAAATTCACAGTTTTTTTCTCGCTTTTCTTTGTCTGACCTCTCTTCTTCCTTTGTACTCAACAGCATTTATTGATCATGGCGGGCACTGCGAATTGCATTGACATCATTTTGGCCATTATTTTGCCTCCATTGGGAGTCTTCTTGAAATTTGGCTGCCAAGTAACAAAATCCTACATCTTAAGCCCTTTCCTTTCTTTAATGATCTTATTATTAAATCTCCTCTCTTTTTCTTTGTGATCTTATCATTAATTTTACTGAATTTCTTTGTGATCTTACCATTAATTTTACTGAACTTGTTTGTGATCTTATCATTAATTTTACTGAATTTCTTTGTGATCTTATCATTAATTTAACTGAATTTCTTTGTGATCTTATCATTAACTTCTACTGAATTTGTTTGCGGTTAACGATTGATTGTGCAGGTTCAGTTCTGGATATGTCTGCTTCTCACAATTTTGGGGTATTTGCCAGGAATTATATATGCCATCTATATCATCACCAAGTGAAACCCTCGCTTTCATTGGATGTGAAGTTTATTCTGGATTTTTTAGGGTTTGATGTTTGTTATTAATAGGATTTGGATAGCTTCCTTGTGGAAGAAGAAGAATAATGGGTTTTCAGCAGTGTGTTATTGGAAGCTGTTGCAGACAAACACTTTGATATGTGAAAATTCTAGTGTTATGTAATATTTTTCTGAAATATATTTGAATAAGTACTGTATTTTTGGGGATTTTTAAACACGTTCAGACTGTGGCTTGAATTTAATCTGGGTTTGGCTTGAACTTAATCTGGGTTTGGATAATAAAGGAATTGATGGCGTTTGAGTGACAAGAGCAGAGTTAGTGGCTTAGTATCGCCAAAAGAAGCAGGGCCCGTAAATTTGGATTGTTTATAAAAAGCATATGAAGTCTTTATCACAGAACAAACATTCTCTTTTAGTTTTTTATAATTTAAAAAAAATTATCAAAACATATTAGGGGAAGGGCATCAATTATCATTGTAGAAAATTATCCACTGGGCTCATATCTGTTCACTGGTATATTAAGTAATTGAAAACAAAAGTTGGTAATTAGATCAATTGTGCAACTTGTACTAGTAGGGTACAATTACTATGGCATTTATGCTTAAGTATTGGATCAGTTGCACAAATTTTATAGTTTTGACCATTGTATGCATAATCCCACATGTTCTTCCTAACTACCTAATGCCAAAATAATAGTTATAAGCACTTAAGTTGCAAATGAAAAAAATTCAAAATCCAATGTACCATTTAAGAACTAAGGATGGGTAAATTAGCTATAATGACTACTAGTACCCTTCCCTTATCTAATCTAAATATTTCATTAAAACAAAGAAAATAAAACACTTAAATGATATTGATTAATGATTATGGGCAAGACTTACAAATAGCTAGAAAGTGACTTCTTTGTTTTAAGTTCATTCATCTTCACTTGCATTTCCAAATATTGTATTAACTAACCTATGGTTTTGGTAAACTTAAATATGGTTTAGTTTACATGTATAAATTGAACTTACAATAATAGTTTTCACTTGTCTTTAGTATTTGTTTGCATATAGGGTATTGTTTAATTTTTAAACTTAAAAACATATTAGAAGAGTGCAAACATGGTAATAAATAAGTGTATGAATGATTATGAAAATCAATTTGGTGAAATTCTTCAAAGTATTGTACATTTTCTACATGTTAAATATTAATTATCATACAAGGTAGACTATCTTAATATTGACAAGTGAAAGCGTGAACAACATCTAACACACAAGTAGGGTCTAGTCCTCAAGCACAACATACACTCTTTAGACTCTCGACATTAACATTCGTGGGACAAAGTGTCTCAACACTAAAAAGGAAGGACATGAATGACTTCTAAAACACAAACATGGGTCCAATTACTAAGCATAGTGTATTTTTCTAGACAATTGACACTAGCATTTATAGCATCCAAACACTAGTAAGAGCATATCCATTGTTCAACCCTCAATGACTAAGCCTATAATATGAGGCTTTTGATATCTATAATCTTTGATCCCATATATCATCACCTTTGTTTTTGTTTTCTTCCCAATTTTCCAACACATGTCATGATGCCAGTAGTGGTTTATTTTCGGTGCCATAAATTTCAAAAGTGGAATCTTTCACACCCATAACCTTTGTTCAAATTCGAAGTTATGAGCTCATTCTATGGCCAACCTATTAATGTTTTGATGGATATAAAAGAGTGAGCACATCCTTTCTAGCATCATCATCTACACTTTACACATATTTTCTTGAAACTTTTTTAGGGAGAATATTATGGGACAAAATTCCTTTCAATTATGAAGTGTGGTCTCACACAAAGATTTCATTTGAGCTTCATTGGAAATAGATTCTAGTCGTCGTGTTGTGGTCCAATTTTCTATTGTTGTTGGTATGAATATAAGAGATGATTTTTGTTGTAATTATTGATATTGTAGAATCATTTGAATGTAGTACTATTATTATTGTAATTTTTTTAAAAAGTACATTTATTATTGAAAGTTAAAAAATGTCACTTGTCTCATTTCCATAATATAGTTTTATTCCCATAAAATATAAGGTAGTGGCTATCCGGCAAACTAAAACGTAAAATATATAAAGGAAGTTTTAAGAAAATACTAAGTGTCCCCCTTGGTAAGATATACATTTTAGTTTATTATTTAGACATTGCCCAAAATATAATGCACAAACAAATGTGAAATATATTTTAAATTTTTTTTTAAGTCTAAAGATCTTTCTGAAAACTCTAAACTTTTAATTCCAAAAATTCTAATTTTTGTTTCCTTAGATTACCCTCTTCAAGCTAAGGGTCTCAAATGCACACCTTTAAATTCATAATGGTTTGCTAAAAAACTTCTCTTAATTCTAATACAAACTAAGAAAATCTTAAAATAAATATTTGGGATTGTTAATCGATTGAAGTCAATTAATAAAGCACATATACAATCTTTTCAATGAACTGAAATGTTATATCATAAGAAAAAATAATTAAAATCCTGAAACAAAAAGAGGGATATCTCTGATCCATGCTCAAAATTGACTTGTTTTTTTTTTGTCTACACACATAAATTAGCAACAAGAAAATTATCTCTTCCAATCCGCATGTCCAAACATGGTCCAGAGTAATTCCCTAACCTATAAATTATCTATTCTAGTCCTCGTGTTAAAACATGATCAAAAGCATATCTCCAACCTTTCAAGAAATTTTTCGAGCTCCCAACATATGCATCAACTAAGAGGAAAATATGGAGATCTAAATAAAATGGAAAAGATGCAAAATAGAATGAATCCCCTCCGCCCATCCAAAACAAAATAAAGAAACTATTTTCCCATATAAGAAACATTCACTCTATAGATCTTTTATTTCCTTTTCACATTGCAAACCACTTAAACATGACACTTGAATGAAAATGAATTGCATTTATTGTTATATTTTCTTCTTGAAATAAAACCTTTAAACTTTCTAAAGTAAGCTTTATGTACCTATTTTATTTTCACCAAAATGACTAAAAGTCGTCAAACAAACATTAACAATTTCTCATTGATGCACTTTCCTAATAATCAACACTCGATTAATTTAATAATTTTAAAAGAAATTAAAACATAAAAAATAAATTAATATATTTGCACAATGAGAATTAAACGATTTTTATATGTTCTTTTTATCATTATTAATATAAATTTTATTTCATAAGTACGTAAAAAGATATAAATTAATACAATTAATCGTAGGATTTGAATAATCTATGAAATATAAAAATACATTTATTTTTCACACAACTAAAGATTTCAAAATTAGGCTTACAAGGTCACACAAGACATGCCTCATAGCTCAAACTTGAGTAAGACAAAAATAAAAAATGAAGCTTTTACCTACTAATTGTCTATAATTTATCACTATTGGAGAAGTTTGATCTTACATGTTTTATTACAATATCAAATATCTATACAATACAAGATAGTTGAAACACAATAAAATTCTGCATAATCACCTATCATAGTAAATAAAATTAAGTTGAAACACTAAAAGTCTACAAAAAAATAAATCCAAACATGTGATCCAAGTACAAAGTTCATATACCTTGATTGAAATCCATAAGAATATCATCAATAAAAATATCAAGACATAAAATGATTCCAAGCATACACAAATCCACACATACGATTTCAAAATATAAGATCCATGTACACCTTGATGGCAATATAAACAAAAAAAACATCTTTAGCAAGTATGATCTATAGTGTGAAATCTAAAAAATGAGGCATAGATGCCAAGGACCTTACACCCGTTTACCCTAAAAAGAGGCTTACACTTGGAAGCATATAAAAAAGTGACGATAAAGAAACTAAAAATTACATTGAATCTTCGCAATTAGCTATTGAATCATCAAGATTTTCTCACTAGACTCTAGTCTGGTCTAGATCTCATCCTCAAAGGCTCAACTTTTGATAATGTAGAGTACAAACATGCTCCAACAAAAGTTGTCTACCCTCTTTGACTTCCAAGGCACCCCAATCAAGCATAAGTCACATCCTAAATATGTTTCCTCAAAATCAAAATATGGAGCACATCATGAATGACTAAAAGGATAGGTGGCAAGACAAGTTTCTAAAAAACTAGATTAATCTTCTTGAGGATCTTTAAAAGCCCTACAAAATGTAATGTTATCTTAAATCCTTTCTCATATTGGACTAGGGCCTCTTGCAATTGCACTCTTAAGAACATGTGATCACCAACCAAGAATTTTTATCTAATATCTCACCTTCATCATATTTCTTCTACATATCCTTTAACTAATCAATAACACTCTCTTATTTAAACAATCTATCACTCAATATCTTGAAACATCTTGAAACCAAGGGAAAAACAATCCTCAAATCTTGTTTCAACTCAATGAAGTGTGACATTGAAGGAGATTTGAAACTTATAATTGATGTTATTAAAGGGTCATTTAATGCCAATTATTTTGTGGAAGGGATTATGGAGGATGTTAGAACTCTTCTTCTAAGTTTTGATTCCTTTACCATAAATCATACATTTAGGGAAGGAAATAGTGTATAAAATGTTATGGAATCCATGGGGTTGCCTATAGGAGTTAGATGTTGGACGAATAAGGATTGCCTCCCATACCATGTGAAGACCCTTCTCATGGGGGAAAATAATTTTGATATTGTGAGAAATGATAATCAAAACCAGAGTCATTTGGGGTTTCCTATTAAGTATAAATTTGTTACATGTAACAAAGAGGGGATAGACATATTAAGAAAGACCAAAGGTCAGCCCTTGAGTTTTGAGGAAAGAAATTTGAATTTGATGACTAAGCACAATATGAAGGAGAAATAGATCATGAAGACGACTTTCCTCCCATGTGGAATTTTGTGTGGCATCAAATGAATGGGTGATACCATGGGAATAAAGTAAGTATGTATTTAGGATGAGATGGCATCAACATTGGGAAAGCACGAAGGATTTTAAAGGAAGTTTAGTGACATGTCTGTGTCTGTTGCAAAATAAAATGTTGGGAGAGGATGATAGAGAGGAAGGTAATCACAAGGGTCTATTTAAATTCCTCATGAAGGACTGGTCTATTTCTCTACATCAAGTGTGATGCAATTACAAAGGAGATCAAGGGACAATGTCCCTTTTATTGATTATTTTCTTTGCTACCAGCTACCTTTATGGGTATAGTTTGAAGACTTTTAGTAATGTAAATGGTAGAATGGATAGGAATTCCAGAGACTTTAATTCCTTTTTAAAATACTCTGGTTGATCACTTTTTTGTGACATTTTTTATGTTAGTATCTAATATAATTAATGTGTTATTAATGTGTTTCTAGTGTCAACCTGTTGTCTATACGCCCTCTGAGTTATTGTATTAATGGGATAGCACAAAGATGAAATTTTATTAGTTCCCTTTGTTCTATTAATGGGTGACAAGTGTATGAAACACAGCCACTCTATATATTAAATATAGACTTATATAAGCACTCGTAATTATCTACAAAACTTAGCATGAGAGTGTTGAGGATGAGATATGCCCCCCTACATTCAATTGTATTTATAAGACATAAGGAATTGTATGAGAGGTATAAATAGTACACGTAAATATAAGCATGCAATATCATAAATTAATAATTGTGACATTTTGTATCCAACATTTGAGTGTCTAGAATGATTAGCATAGTAGTCTTGTGAGATAAAGATGATATTGTCACAAGCATGCGAAAATTATGAGTGTTGATGTGGTTCTTAGTGGCCAAGAGCACATGTTTAAGTACATAAGATACCAAGGCAATATATGCCTCCAATATGGCACCCAAGAGTAGGAGCACATTGGTATCTAGGAAAGATAATAGGTTCTTAGTGATGAATAAAATTGATGGAATTAGACAAAAATATTGTTATATGGAGCCTAATCAGACTCAGAAGTTAATTTTTCCCCACTTTTATCAATGCAATTTTCCCCCCATATTTTTTAATGGGAGTTTGGGCGCAGCGCCCCCAAGAAGGGGTCAAGGGACAGCACCCCTTGCAGGGTCTAGGGGCAGCGTCATCAAGGGGAAGTACCCCACAAAGCCAAAAATAACTTTCATTATTAAACATGGCATTAAGTGTTATTTTTCTATTGGTTGACATATTCTAACCCTAATTTTGTAATCAACATAAGTCTTATTAAAATGGCTTAGAGTTAGGGTTCTCACATGAGAATTTGGTAGCTTCTTGCAACGATATTGAGTTGTGAGGGATTGCAGATAGTAATAGGTTGAAATTAATAGTTAATAAGCTTGGACTCTTTGTTTGGTGGATGTAGCCCAAAATTGGGTGAACCGCATTAAATATTTGTGTCTTCTTGTTCTATTTCTATGTGTTCTATTCCTTTTCTTTAGTAGCTAAATCTGTATGTAAATGTCAGATATTTATTTACTAATCTTAACAAAAAAATATGATAAAATAGCCTCTTAGTATGTGTTTAGGTCACATGAGAATAATAGTGTAAAGAGGGAAGGCACAAATCCTTATGTTCTTACTGTAGTAGAGTAGATTCTTAAGATGTTAGTGAATCATGTGATCCCAATAACATAAGATGTGTACATGGAAGATTCTATCAATATAATTGCTCACACACCTAAGCAGGGTAGTGTAATAAGATGTAAAAGTGTGTAATGAGGGGGGGATTGATGCTTCCAATGTAAGATATGGAAATAATAAGTGTGTTATGTAAGGGAACATGATGTCCCTATGTTAGAAATAGGAAATACTGAGAGGGGGGGGTGAATCAGTATTCTACAAACTTTAACTTTTGCCCACTTATGGATATAACAGATTATCTTAACACATGCATAACATAAGAAGCTAAACAACATGCATAGAAATAAAACTAAAGAACTCATAACACATTATATGCTCTCAAGGAAACCCTGGCCAAGGGAAAACCCCGGTGGGGATGGTACCCACAAAGATCCACTAATCAAAAGTATCTTGTTAAGGATGTTGACCCTGTTAGGAGTCTATTACATGCATATAGTGTCTCAGTCCTGATTAAGGGACTATAGGCCTTGTTAGAAGCCTCAACCCTATTAGGAGTTGGCAGTACAAAATGTGATTACCAGATGAGCCCACTGCCCAAACAAGTAATATACAATATTTACTGATTATAAAAGTAGGTCAAGGTACATAACCTTATACTACTTCCATCAATATCTCTTCACTGCTCTTTCACTATCGCTATTGCATACATTCATTACATCTCTTTTCTACAATTACATCTTTACATATCTTTATACAAGTTATTAAGATTAATAACTTTCCAGTCAACTATCATATTAAAAAATATCTTTATCCAAGGGTTAACATCTAGGATTCCATCCCTTTATATTGTTAAGTCATTATTTTGATAAACAAAATAATCCCTTAACTCTTTATCTATTCTATCTTCATATTATGTCATGTCGGCTTAACACTATCTTTAGTAAAACTGTCATAACTTCTTCCGTACATGCCATACTGACTTGCGCTCTTAGGTGAGTCTTCAATAGTCACCATAGAGTCTATGTTCAAGTGTACAAGCACTAAACTTACTCCAATCAACATCGCAAACAAAAATTGTCATCAGGTTCACTGGTAAAAACACATTGTCTCATACTTAGACAATTTGCATTGCGCTCTGACATACTAGCTCTCTGACCTGTGCGATCTTTATGTAGATAATATGTTTCCATAATGACAACATCTATGTAACCAACTCAGCCAAATTGCCAACAATCTCCCCCTTTGTCATTGGTGGCAACATATGAGAAAATTGGCTAAGTCTTACAACTTCAAAATCTCAAAATTGTGGCCATAATACAAAACATATATATACTGTCCTTATGATTTTATTAATCCTCTCTATATACTATACTCCCCCTAAGAGTATGTATCCTTAACAATTTTCTGCTATATCTCTCCCCCTTTGACAATAATGACAAAAAAAGATAAGGAGGGTAACAACACCGTGTTCACAAAAAGTTATACCTTAATTCAATATTGCAAAGTCAGTAGGCTTGCAACACAATCTGCAAAATTGATCTTCATAGCCTCTAACTCTTTCTCCCATGATTTCTTAATTGAATCTGCCACACTGAGTAGTGCGCACAATCCATAAGATGCAATCTCACATGCTTGGAGATTCTCATAACTAAACTTCTGAAAAGATGTCTTTGTTGAAAGACATTCTTCTAGTTTCCCTTCAATAGTGCTCAAGTTTATATAAATGTGTTCTCTCAAAAGAGTGAATCTCTTCATCTTCTTGTCCTTGTCATCTTGCAAAATTCTTATTTCATCATAGATCTTTCAAATTTTCTGCTCAATATCAAATATCTTCACATTGGGGCTCGAAAGAAGGTTCAATTCATTCTGAATATCTGCTTCCTTCACCTTCATCTTCTGATCTTCCTCTGCTACCAAGTTCTCTGATTTTGTACATTGAATGTATAAGGATTTTCCTCTTCCCAAGTTCTTCCTCAAGTCCTTTATACAGATATCAAGGTTATTGATATCATTCCTGATATTTTAACTAATGTCCAAGAGTGTTTTGGCCTCATGAGCTGTTTGAGCTTTCATCTTTGCTATATCAGATAGATTTGTGAACTCATCATCAAAAGTATTCATTACTTTCTTTGCTCTCTCTAGAGGGTCATCTTCTGCAATCTGTGTAGTAATAATACCTTGTAATTTCTCAGTAAACTCCTTTAGGCATCCTTCAAGACTCTTTACTTTCTTGTTCTTACCGATGATCTTGTTCAAAGATGTGATCAATTCCATCTGATCATCATCATCTACTTCCTTTCCCAAATTCTCAATCATAGAACCAATCTGAGTTTTCTTGCCAGTCTCAGGTGTAAGACTGATTTCTTCTTGAGTGGGAACAGGTTCTGGTTTCTCTATCACTTTAGGTTCTACAACTGTGGTTTCTATCTTTTCTTCTCCTTTGGTAGTCTCCTACTCTTCAAAAGCTGAATTATCAACAATGTTTTCAAGATTCTTGAATAAGTTATCATCACTATCCAAGGTGATCTTAGTTCCTTCAACATTCATTCTTCGTCCTCAATATTTATGGCTGGTGGAGAGGGAATGTCCTCTTGTTCTGGTTCTTCTTCTTGATCTTTGGATTCTGCTGCAACTAATGATTCTCCAGCATTCTCTGACATTACCTTAATGATTGCTTGCTCTATTTCTACATTAACTTCTTCATATCTGCCTCCCATAATATGAATAGTTCTCTTCTTGGTTCTCAGATGGGTGCTTAGATCCTTCATAATCTGATTGAAGTGTACTTCATCTCTCACAACACAAAGCTTTCTTACAAGCTTTTCTCTAATAGCTATGTCCTCTTCTGATGCTCTCTTCTATCTATTTACAAGTTTATTGTACAAGTCATCAGGTATCTTACCCTGAATTGTATCAAACTTCTTATTAGATAAAATCATATGCTTTACCACTGCATTTTCTAGATTTAATCTCTCTGCATAATCATAGAGATCATAATACTTGTTCATCTTTGTAAAGTCTCCATCTTGAATAATCTGTTCATTAACCTTCTCAAATTTAGGTTTCCAAGTTTTCTTCTTAACATGAGTACTTTCATCATCTTTGATATCTGCAACTTTCCTTTGAACTGGTGGCACTAATGTCTTATGCCTCTTACCCAGTCTAGTAGCAATCTCTTTTACTCTTTTGCTAGGTGTGGAGGAGGTTGATCTAGTGGATATCCTTGCTTCTTGATCCTTCTCTGTTTCTTCCACTTTTACCTTATCTAGTGTTTCTTCTTGTTGTGCTGCAATTGATGATAGAGGTGGAATAGACAAAACTTCTTTTTGTCCAATATCTCTAATTGTTCCTGATGTTTTCTTGGCTACCAAGAACTCATGCTCAATCATCCCTGTATCTTTTAGAATTTTCTTGATAGTACTCTCAACTCTTTTCTTTGATTGCTTCTCTTCAAGGATGATCTTTGTAGAGTTTAAGTTCTCCTCGAAGGTTCCAAACCTGTTACAGTGAGTATCCAACTTGCACTTAAGTAATCTTCTCACATATTCTTCTATCTCAATCTCAGATATCTCATAGCCAAGACGGTCTATGAACTCTATTCTAGATTCTACTACTTCAATGTAAGTAAAGTTAGTATCAACCATGAAATATATCTCATTTGTATACTTCTCCACAAGAGACTGTGGGATCCTTGATCTGCTAGACATCAAATTCTGAAATGATTTAATTACCAACACTGTACTTTCATTCACTTTATCAATAACATGCCTCCTATACACTTGGTTAATCCTTTCCATTGTAGTTTGGCCATCATTCCAGTCATTTCCAATGGTGAATGGAAATCTTCTCAACAAATGAAAGAACATATAAGTGATTAAAGATGAGAACCTAAACTGTGAATACTTAGTCTTCTTTATCTTTTCCAAGTTCTCAAACAACTGTATCCTCAAAATCTCACACATATCAACTTGTACTTTATCCACACACATCAAATAAGTTGCATGTATCATTCCAACTGCCATGTTATCCTCTCTTGAGTTAGCACAAAACTTAGTTGTTAGGATCTTACACAAGTATCTGACATCGCATTCAATTCTTTTGCCACTTCTTTCCAAAAACTTGATTCTATTAACCTGCAAAACTTAAAACTTCTTGCGATCTTGCAAAACATAATATTTTTCTTTGCGCTCTTAACCATAGCATTAGAACATCATATAATACCTTGCATTAATTGCGCAAGACTCAATTCATCATATATCAAATTCTACACTAATCTAAGTTCCTATTCTACTGTAATTTTCATGAATTAAGTACTTTGAGATGGGTCAGGTAAAGATTCATTCTTACCATTTAATACTTCACCTTTCTGACTTCCTTCAGTGCTAAATATGTCTCCTTGATCTGTACTTTTAACAAACTTCACTTCATCTGAATTACTATAGCATCCTTTCTGACTATTGCTTCCATCTTCATTTCTTCTTGCATGACTTCTAGAGTTAGGATTGGTATGAAAAACTCTATTGTTCATTCTACAAAACCTTGATGTATGTCCAATCTTGTTATATATCTGACAAAATATTCCATTGTTTCCATATCTTGGTCTAGGCTGATTGATTTTTGATCTGCAATTTCTAGCAATGTGTCCAACCTTGTTGCGTCTATAATAGACTAATCCATTTCTTCTGTTCATATCTTCAATAGGTTTCTTATTTGCATGGTTAGTATTTCTAAATATTCTACTACTATTTTTATTCTCAACAAATTTAGGTTTTCTGCATTCAATAGCTCTATGTCCAAAACCATGACAATTATAACAATAACCATTAAGAGGTTTAAATTGTTTACCTGTGCAATCTCTCTTCATATGACCAACAGTATTACAAGAAAAACATCTACCTTTGAATTCTCTTTGCATACCTTTAGGTGATTCCTCTTGCTTAGGTGGTTCTTCTTCCTTAGGTGTATCTTGAGATTTGTTAATCTCATCAGACTTCTTCTCATCTATACTTTCAGATATCTTCAGATCTGGTTCCTTGTTTTCTTCATTTGCTTTAAAAGTGTTGAATCCAAGACCAGCCTTATCATAGAATGGTTTTTGATAAGATATTTGTTCATCAATCTTCTCACTAGTTGAATATAGTCTTTCAAGTTGTTGCTTAGATTGAGTCAGTTCTCCTTTCACAATTGCATTGTATTTCTCAAGTTTAGCATACTGCAAATTGACTTTCTCAAGTTCAGATGTTACTTTACCAAGTTTAGATTTTAGCCCTTCATTTTCATGTTTAAGATTTTCATTTTCAGATTTCAAATTTGCTTCATTCTTTCCATTTCCATCTTTCAGACTTAGCTTCAGATTTGCTATCTTTAGTTCATGTTTAAGGATCTCATTTTATTTCTCTAAGTTGTCATCACAATCTTCAATGTGAATTTCGGATTCCTTTTCAGATTTCAAATCTTCCAATTTGTTTCTCAGTTTCTCAATGAGGTTCTTTGCATCATCATATTTTCCTTTCAGAGTATCTCTTTTTTCAGTAAGCATATCAGTCTGTTCAAGAGCTTCTTCAAGATTCTTCTATAGCTGATCCATATCCATAGAGATTTTACTCAAGTTGCTAGGCTTTCCTTGAATGATTCTTTTCCGAGTAACTAGGCTCAGATATCAATTGTTAGAAATAGGGAATACTGAGAGGGGGGGGGGCCTGAATCAGTATTCTACAAACTTTAAATTTTGCCCACTTATGGATATAACAGATTATCTTAACACATGCATAACTTAAGAAGCTAAACAACATGCATAGCAATAAAACTAAAGAACTCATAACACATTATTTGTTCTCGAGGAAACCCTGGCCAAGGGAAAACCCCGGTGGGGATGGTACCCACAAAGATCCACTAATCAAAAGTATCTTGTTAAGGATGTTGACCCTGTTAGGAGTATATTACATGCATATAGTGTCTCAGTCCTGATTAAGGGACTATATGCCTTGTTAGAAGCCTCAACCCTATTAGGAGTTGGCAGTACAAAATGTGATTACCAGATGAGCTCACTGCTCAAACAAGTAATATACAATATTTACTGATTACAAAAGTAGGTCAAGGTACATAACCTTATACTGCTTGCATCAATATCTCTTCGCTACTCTTTCACTATCACTATTACATACATTCGTTACATCTCTTTTCTATAATTACATCTTTACATATCTTTATACAAGTTATTAAGATTAATAACTTTCCAGTCGACTATCATATTACAAAATATCTTTATCCAAGGGTTAACATCTAGGATGTCATCCCTTTATATTATTAAGTCATTATTTTGATAAACAAAATAATCCCTTAACTCTTTATCTATTATGTCTTCATATTATGTCTTGTCAGCTTAACACTGTCTTTAGTAAAACTGCCATAACTTATTTCGTACATGTCGTACTAACTTGTGCTCTGAGGTGAGTCTTCAATAGTCACCATAGAGTCTATGTTTAAGTGTGCAAGCATTGAACTTACTCCAATCAACATCGCAAACAAAAACTGTCATCAAGTTCACTGGTAAAAACACACTGTCTCATACTTAGACAATTGGCATTGCGCTCTGACATACTAGCTCTCTGACCTGTGCGATCTTCATGTAGATCATATGTTTCCATAATGAAAACATCTATGTAACAAACTCAACCAAATTGCCAACACCCTAATGTAGATTTTACTCAATAGATATAACAATAGAAGATTACAATCGTGTTCATACATAAGCATGAAGGTGTAAGGAAGTAGCATGGGATGAAGTGAACATCAAGACACATGTATATAGATAATTATCCCTACATGGGAAGGATGGCATGATAAAACTCATAAGGTAAAATAGGGGATGAGAGAGATAATAAGATGTGAATAACCATCCTCCCACACTCACCCCTCTCCACCCTATTAAATAATGATATCAATTAAGATGCATCATATTGGTTGGGTCTTTTATTAGTACTCAATAGATATAACAATGTAAGATTGTAATTTGTTTCTTTCGAGGTTTTTGGCACTGCCTCTTTCATCGGGTATTTTATTGGTACTGACATTTTTAAGACTCGCGGTTTGATCTATCACTTTCAAAGTTTTTGGCCTAGCCTCCCTCAACTGCATGACTGGGTGTCTCATAAGTGGGAACCAATTTTTATCGGTTGGGTCTTTTATTAGCATTGACATTTTTAAGGCTCGTGGTTTGATCTGCCGCTTTCAGGGTTTTTGGCCTAGCCTCCCTCAACTACATGACTAGGTGTCTCGTAAATGGGAACCAATTTTATTTGGTACTGTTCATATTTTCCCTATGGCTAAAGGGTTTTTCATAGCTAAGTTTGATAAAGCTGAGGATAGATCTAAGATATTGTGTGATCATTTCTTTAGCTGGGAGGAGGGAAAATGTATGCTTATGGTTAAGCCCTGGCATCCTGATTTTAATCCTTCTTCTAAAGTCTTCAATAAGATCCCCATTTGGGTCAGGCTTCCTAACCTCCCTCTTCTTTTTTGGCAAGATTATGTTTTGGCGGAAGTGGGTGAGGCCTTGGGGGATTGCTTAATGTTGGATCATGACTCGTTTAATATTTATCACTCCACTATTGCCCACCTTTTGGTTGATCTTGACATTTCAAAGGGTCTTCTAGCTGAAATCAGAATTGTGTCATTAGTGGGATCTTGGATCCAATAGCTTGACTTTGAAGGTATTCATTTTAGGTGTCATAAATGCTTTAAGACTGGTCACATTTCTACTCAATGTGGCTTGGATACTAAGAAGAATAAATCTTCTCCCTCTTGGTGGAAGGGGGCTTCCACCCAGTATTACACAGTCATGAAAAAATCCTCTCAGCTCGGGAAGGTGCTTGATCTTGTTTTAGAAGGTCTAGTGTCTTCTGTGGTGGAGGATAGCTTATGCCCTATTGCTTATATTGAGCCTATTTTGGTTGTTGGCCCTAATCTTGTTCACCCTTTAGTCGGTTCTGCTCTAGATCCTTCTTTTCTAGATGACATCGAGCCCCCTGCTAGTAGTTTTGTGGGTGTTGATTTTGCTATCCCTGCTGGTATTTTGGTAGTTGTTGGTTTTGATGTTTTTGATCCTCTTTTAGTTAGTCCCTTGGTTGGGATTAATGTTGGCCCTTTGTTGGATGCTTCGGTGACTGTTTCAACACCTCTTCTAGGTGTTGGCTCTTTAGTCTTGGATTTGTTGTGTTGGCAGGATGAGGCTGCTAGAGTTGAAGAAGGGTGGATCAGAGTTAAACGTAAACAATCTAAGAGATCCTCCTCTTCTTTTGACATGACACTTCGATCCCATAAGAAGGGATCAAAATTTTAGTCCCCTTTCTTAAATTATTTATTGTTTTCCTTTGGTTAATCTTGCGCAGCGGACTGGGGTGTTTTAGTTGGACTACTTTCTTTGGGAGTGTTTCACCGTGAGGTGTTTGGGGTGTCTGGTCTTTTGTTTTGGTTGGACTATTGTATTTAAGGAACTCTTAAATTTTTATCTTAAGTTCCAGCGTTGTTAAGGGTTTCGGGGCCCCTTCAAAACCTGTTGTTACCTTAATCAAAAATAATGTAAGATTGTAATCATGTTAATAGATGAGCATAAAGGTGTCAAGAAGTAACATGGGATGACATGATCATCAAGAAACATGTATGTAGCCAGTTATTCCTACATGGGACAGATGGTGCAATGAACCTATAAGGTAAATAGGGCATGAGAAAGATTATAATAAACTAATAACTAACCTACTCCCCACACGCCCCCCCTCATTGCCCTAAATAATAATATCAATTAAGAGGTGTGACATTGGTTGGGTCGTTTATTAGTTTTTCATTTGAAGGGGAGAGGTCAGTTTACTAATGCCACACTAGGAAACAATAATTAAAGAACTAATTCATTTGGGTTAAAATATTCCCTTTTAACTATTTTTTGTTATTTGGTTTGTTTGGATTTAGACCTAATTGAAAGTTCCATTAGGTGATTCCTGTGTTATATGTTATTTAATTGTCTTTGGTATATGTGTAGGTTATCCAACTCATTTACTCAACTCTCATGAAGGGTCTTGATCTTTTGTAAAAGATGTTCAATCATTAATCATGTCACAAGGGAAACATATAATGATAGAATCTCAAGCTCAATGGGCAATTTGGCCTTTTTATTATAGAACTATTGAATAAGGTGTAAACCTAGAAGAAGTGTGTATATGCTAGTATGATATGTCTATAATGTGCAAACAAGTGTTGTGTTCCAATTCGTAGCATATTTTTCAACCACCTTTCTTAAGATAAATTGTTCAATTATTAGTGGCCTTAACATCTTCATTATCCTATAAATAATATGGTGTAGAAAACTTTAGTTGTAGTCAAATCATTGTAGGAATCTCTTTATCTCATTATTGTTAAATGATGTGTCATTATCTGTCATGATGATAGATATAAAGTTGGCTTGGGCCTTCGGTTTCCTCCTCAGTGGTCCCGAGTTCAACTGCATGCCTGAACTCACTCGATGCACCTGGCTTGCAAGAAACTTGGTACATCCATAGAGGATTAGTCTTGCTTGAGCTTGCCCTTTCCAACCCCAATTTGACAGCAAGTAAGTCCAAGGTAAGGTGGGTCAAGCGCTAGACTAGATCACGGGGATACCTTTGAGTCATCCAAAAAAGAAAAGATACAGAGCAAGTTGAATCTAGAAATAAGATTATCCATTATGAAATTATAGATATCGACTGTTGTAGTAGTTTTTAGTAGTGATGCTTCAATCTTTTTTTTTATTATCAATAATAGTGATAACAAATTTTACTTTAAAATATTTTTATCTTTTATAAGATAACATCAGTAATTTTTATTACAATTAATTATAATATTAACTATGTTTTCTTAACTCTATATTCACCCATTATTGTATAACTAATGATTGGGAGTGGTTCAATTGTAGTGGTCCTAGTCAAACCTTAAAAAAATACCCATTATAAAATTGTAGATATCGATGGTCACAGTGACTTTGAAAAATAATACTTCAACTCTTTTTTATAATAATGATAATAAATGTTACTTGGTTTATTATTATATTTTTATATTATCATCTATAAGAGAGGCATTAAAAAAAGTTGAATATGCCACCTAGTAGTTATTTAGCACCAATTTTGCAGCTTTATGAAGGGGAGATCCAATGTGTCAGTTAATTCCACATTTTTTCAATTTGAAGTTTAATGTGTATTTCACTATTATGTTTCAAGAGTTGTTATGATTCAACACAAAAATAAAATTCCTTAATCAAAATACATAATTAATTGTAATATTACTAGTAACCATTATAGCTAACTTCATGCACACTGAGCTTCTAAACACTACATCGTATTTTGACGATTTTTTTTGTTGTCTTCATATTTGACTTTAATGCTTATAGTTATTGTTTAAGCTTATGAATAGTTAGTGAATAGTTTAAGCTTACTTTCACTTTGGCCACTCAATATCTGCATAATTGATCCAATACTCATGTACAAATGCCTAAATAATCTCACACTATTGGTACCAAAAAAGTTGCATGATTGGTCTACTTACTATTTTCTTAAGCTATTGGGTACCAATTGGAAAGTCATTGGCCAATTAGATAAAATGCCTAAATAATCTCACACTATTGATACCAAAAAAGTTGCATGATTGATCTACTTACTATTTTCTTAAGCTATTGGATACCAATTAGACAACCATTGGCCAATTAGATAATTTGTTAGTAGACTTTTAAATAACATAATCCAATAAATTATAATTGAAACATATATAATAACTAGATTGATTAAAAGTGGTCTTTTAAACCAAATACATTTTACTTTAAAGATATAAAGGCTTACAACCCAGCAATTAATGTCCTCCACTATAATATCTTTAATACTTTAAAGATAAAAGTGAAATGATATGTGGTCTCCGAGGAGGAATCTAGATCACCCCAAAGTTGAAGGAAACATGATTTCTACTCCAAAGTGGACCTCTCCATTGCACATACTTACACGTGTCATTCGCACTAGGAATAATTACGCAATAAACCGGATAATCCTCCACCAAGGCGCTCAATAAAGCCTGCACTGCATTTTTTCAAGCTCTCACAAAAACAGATTTCTTCTTCTCTTCTTCGTCTGTGACGTGCTTTTGTTTGTGGTGTGGATCAGATCAATCATGAGGGAAGGCACTGCGAATTGCCTCGACATTATTTTGGCCATTATTTTGCCTCCTTTGGGAGTCTTCTTGAAATTCGGCTGCCATGTAACAATCACAACTTCTTAAGCTCTTTTCTTTCTTTTGTTTCTGTTTCTAATGATCTGACCTAAAATTTCTTGAAATTTGGCTGGCATGTAACAATCACAACTTCTTAAGCTCTTTTCTCTTACTTTTTTCCAGTTTTTGAAGATCTGATCTAAAAAATTTAGTATTTTTGCTGTGTGGACTGGTTGATTTTGCAGTCAGAGTTCTGGATATGCGTGCTGCTCACAATTCTGGGCTACTTGCCAGGGATTATTTATGCCGTCTATGCCATCACCAAGTGAAACCCTCGCTGTTATGCTTTTCCTTCCAATGTAATTTTACTTTATTTTAGGGTTTATTGTTTGTTTAGGGTTTGAGCAGCCGGCTTGTTGCAGAAGAATAGCGAAGGGTTTTCAGCAGTAGGTTTTATGGTTGTCGCTGCGGCCAAACACTTTGGTCTGTATTATTTATGTACAGATTTATAAATAGTAACTGTTTTTCTGTGTGCAAGTCCTTGTAAAACAGAAAATGAAATTTTACAACACTCCCAGAAGGCGATTTATTTATGTTTTGTTTTAATTTTAAATGAGAGCAAAACTAAAACTGAAGAATAAGAAAGAAATTTCGGAATTTTGGGGGAACAGAGCAGGGTGACTGATTTTACTTTCCCTGGGGCCCATTAATTTGGCATCTTTATAAAAAAAGCAAAATCTAAAAGTATCTTTAAATATGGGAGGCAGGCCTGGAATTTGACGGTCACCCCTGCCTGTCATATGATTTGTCAAATGATTTTTTTTTTATGACGGCTTGATTATTTTATGCCTTTTATTTTACGTTTTAAGAAAAATTTGTCAAATTATTTAATTTATGAATAATTTAATAAATTATTTTAAATTTAAATATTTTATTAATATAACTTGTAATACATTTATTAAATATATAAAAAAATATTTCATTCTTAATAAAGCAATGCAAATAATCTAATTACTATTTTAAAACACATATTATTATATATAATTGAAACTAACTAATATTATCAAAGGTCGAGAACTCGTCTTGATTTTGTGTTTTTCCATATCTTATATGCTTCATTCCAATTTACATCATTTGTTTCAGATAGATTTAAGGATAATCTCATTAATGCATTTAGTGTATCTAAACTTAGCTTTGACTTTCTGACATCTTTGATGATATTTTGCTTTGAAAATCCTCTTTCACACTGAAGAATACTTGCATGAATAGTAAGCACAGCCTGCCATAACTTCATCATACGATGATAGCTTCTATGCCAATATTTTGTGTTACGAAAGACTCTCCATGCATATTTCATTTTGAAACCCTCACAACTCAAATGTAATGAATCAACAAAAGAGTTTATCTCCCTTTTGCAACCATTAACATCAAATGTGGATTCTGAGGAAGACCCAAAATTGATTTACATCTTCATTTAAATCATCATTTGAAGAAGACCCAAACATTTCTCCAATAGTTGCTTGTTTCCTTCTCTTTGAAGACATTTTTGAGGTACCTACAAAAACCGATATAGTATTAGTAACTGTGTAAAAAAATATTCTATACAATCATTGAAAAACTACATAACATAATTTAGAATATAATTGTATAATGAAGTAGTTACCTTCTGTGATTCAATATGATGAAGAAGAAAAAGATTGAAGCTACGAAAAAATTGAGATGCAATTGTCTTTTGATAAGAAATGAAAATTTTGGTGATATCAATTTTTTTTATATAGATACAAATAATGTAAAATTAGAAAATAAACATAAATTAGTAACAGATGCAAAAATCTCAAAATTACAAGAAACAGGTTTCTAAATTCATTTGAAAACAATTCTAAATATAATAATAAAATTAATAATTATAAATTAGTAATATATTCAAAAAATCATGCAATCAATAATAATATACACTAAAATTTAAATGTTAGAAGTTTTTATTTGTGATATAAAATCAAAAAATATCAAATTAACTAGGCAAGTTTCTAAGTTCATATATTTTATTTAAAAAGAATATTAAATTAATATAAATATAAGCAAGTTTCTAAAATCATATGTTTAATATAAAAAAGATTCTTTTAAATAATAACAATATATAATAAATTATGTAAAATCTTTATTTGTGATCAAAATAATATAAAATATATATGTTACATAATGATAATATTTATTAATAAAAAAGTTTCTAAAACTTATATATTATATTGCCTATAACAGTTTTTTATGGTTTATTAATAAATCTAAGTGTCAAACCTACGGTTTTGTAAAAATTTAGCCTGTCAATGTGTACGGTCCAATAAATTTTTAGCTTGTCATATACGGTTAAAAAGTGGAAAAACGGTCAATACGGCCATCAAATTCCAGGCCTGATGGGAGGGACTATTCTACATATGGATTGGCATACTGTAAAAGAATTGAGTTAGGAATCTACAATATGACACTGCTTTTAAACGAAGTGCATGTTCAAGGTTTATAAGAGTTTCACACACATGAGTTAAGAGTAAAGAGTAAAGGACTATTAGTGATCAACACACACAATGTCTAATAATAACTTATCAAGTGTAATATTTAGGTTTTATGGATTGTTAGTAATTTATCAAGTGATCAAGTGTAAACTTAGGTTTTATTGATTGTTAGTAATTTATCAAGTGATCAAGTGTAATCTTAGGTTTTATGGATTGTTAGTAATTTATCAAGTGTAATCTTAGGTGTTATGGATTGTCATAGTCATGTATCTTGATGGAAAGTTGGTGATAAACACAAGAGTCATATGGACAATCAATATTGGGTGTGAATCAAACAAGTTCTAAGGCAACCTTACATAATTATCAAACTCAAGAGTTTGGGAGGTTTTCTTATTTATATAAATAATAGTTGCAACAATTCTAAGTGTCTCATTTACTATTCTAGTAGCAACCCATAGATTTGAAGTGAGCATTACCTTCTAGCTAACACACAAAATAACCATATGTAGTTACTCATCCTTAAAATTTGTGACAAATTCCCCCATTGTTTGTTTTGCATTACACAATACAATTGTTACCCCCAAGGACTTTCATATAGGCTTATTCTGTAAAGCAACAAAGACATTTGTTGAAAATAAATGTATAAAGGAGTGGAATGTAATAAGCTCATTAACATTAAGTAAAGGGTTTGTGCATGATGTAAGTAGCTACCAAATTTTAGAAAAGTTATGGTCCACATTTTTAGTATTGGCTAGAAGTTTATAAAATTGTAGTTGTGCCAAGTCACTGCCTTGTTTGACAAAAGATATCAATCAATGTAAAATTGTGGCAAATCCATGTCATATTGTCACCCAATACAAAGGGCCAACATACATAGGAATATCTTTGATATAAGGCAACTAACCTAAATAACTAAAAAGAATAATATATTGAGCACCAAAAGGAAGTTGATTGGAGGTTGGATATGCTTCACGCAAGCAACTATCACTATGTGACAATAACATAGAACTAATGAAACTTTTTTAGCTAGTTAGAATGCATTGAAAAACAAATGCTCCCCTAAAATGTGCTCAATGTTTTCCCCTTAAGAGGATTCATCTATTTTAATGGTATGCAAAGGGCACCACAGATTGTGGATGCATTGATGTTGAATGCAAGAATACCAATTAGAGCAAGAAACGACAACATTGATTGAGATGGGGGAAAAATATGAATGTGTATCTAATTATGTAAGTTTAAGTATGACTTTCCAATACTAGCAAAACCTTCTACAACTATTCTAAGGGGAGAATTTGTAGTTGTTCTCTAAAAATGGGACAAAATAATATCAAATGTAATAAATTGCCCCGTAAATATGTTGTCTATGTCAAGGTCCATATTCTCCCTATTGCATATAGGATGGTGTACTAATCAATTGACATCTTTGATAGCAACTATTGAAGCTCCAAGGATTGGCAAAGGGTATAATTGCTCCAGTTGTGGGTAGTATCAATGTCATGTTTGTTAAGCATGTTAAGGTCATCAAAGCAATGGAGGTTCCTAGGTATAGGGAAGAAGTTTCCACTCTTAAATCATGTTTGTATTATGTACATTTGTTTCATTATGAGGACCCTCATCCTCAAAAGTAGAGGAATAATTTATAGGTTTGCAATCAACATGTCAAGAATTGTGTCTTTTATTCCTTCACACTACTCTATAGTTTGATATATAGATGAGCCAATGTAAGTTGCAATGATACATGATGATTTATACAAAAGGATGCAAAAGCATTGGGTTTTTTTAGCAAGAATGCTTGTGAATCAAGGTGGTTTACCCATACAATTTGTTGGTGTTCAAAGCAATAGACTCTCAAATACTTGAAGTTAAGTTGTTTCTAAGTGCCAATGATGTCAAACTCACAGAAAAATATCTTTGACTTGTAATTAGGTGAGGGCAATGATGGACCAATTCACTAAGGTTAGTAATGTCTTCTTCAACTTTAGACTCTGCTAGACCAAGGGGCTATTCCCTAAGATGTCATATTAAAGATAACTATAGTGAATGAAAATAAACCGTAATCCAAACCATACCAATTGCTCAAAAAATTCTAATTTGTGTCATTGAATGCTTATATGTTGGTTTGACAAGACAAGGATTATGCACTTTCTTAAAGCAAATGAACAACCATGTAAGGAATTTGAAAATGTTTTTTTGACAACCCCTATCTAGACATGAAAGTAAATATAACAAATCAACACAATATAAAAAGAGATTTATTTGTGTTATTTTGAATGTGTTAGTGGGAAGAGAAGTTGAAAACAAACTAGACCAGTGATTTATTTACAAGGCATTAGAGTCTCAAGTTTTACTAAACAAAGGGGGACTTTGATTAAAACTCACTTAATGATACCTTGATGAAGGTTACAATAAGAACTATAATTGGTGGTCCCACAATAGTGTGTCCCAATTTTTGGCCAACTTTGACACTGAGATCAACATTCTAAAAAAAAAACTTCACTTTCGAACACCTATTACCGCAAAACTATTAAGAATTTGAAGATGATGTAAACAAGAGTCTTTTAGAATTTTCTTTCTAGTTTCTAAATATATTTTAAAAATAAAAATAAAATTGATTTGAATCCATTTTTCTTTCTCCTTCGAAAAGTGGTTTGTGTGAAAAATCAACATTTTAAGGAGTGACTGTCACTTGGATTAGCATAACTTTTTTTTCAAAAATGAGAACGATGTAATTCTTTCGAGGTTATATTGTTAACTTCAATATCTAATGGATTTAATTGGTTTCATTCATTTTGGTTCAATATTTCATATTTTATTAATTTCTAAAGTGAGAGTAATTGTAATTTAGACATAGCTTCTTTTGGATCACTCTAACTTGATCTGTATATATCAAAATTCATTTTTTCTTATTTTGATAGAAAGATAACACAAACACGCTTTTCCTACATATTTTTCATAAAAAATAAATTATAAGTTACTATTTTTCTTGAAGCGTTGAAGAGATAGGTTGTTGAATGACCAAACAACCTACGTTTAATTAAAGTTAATTTTGAAAGTAACAATGAACTCAATATGTATTAAAATTATAGTCGTTAGAAATCTTACTTGAAGTAGCATCGTCCGACATTTTTTATTTCAAAACATCATCTTGTTTGGTCTTTGTTTTAGGCCTTGAAAGACATATTTTTTGTTTTTGTTTTTTCATCTTCAAAAAAATTCAAGTTTGGGGTCTTCGCACGAAGACCCCCTTCATGCGAAGCCATCCCAGGGTCTTTGTGCAAAGACCCCTTGGGAAAAATCTAGCGGGAACAAGCCCCACCGGACTTTTACCCAACCTACTTCGTCCGAAGTGGGTCGACTAATTATGGTAATTTTTTTTTGACATGGTATAAAATTTAAAAAAAAATTCATTTTTCACACGGTTGCAATCAATTTATTTCGTGCTCTTTACTATTGCTCTGATTTTTTGAAAGGCATTTTTTTGGAGGAGAATTGGTATTGGTGTTTTTTTATCAAAGACATTTTTTTGAAGAGGAGAATTACTATTGCCAAATTTTTAGAAGACATTTTTTTGGAGAGAAGAAATGGGGAACAAGAAGGGAAGACAAAGTAAATCTGCAAGAAAAAGGTCACCTAGTACCAAACAAAGAAATCATGAAGTTGCATTGACTTTTTTTTTTAAAGCAAAGAAGGTATGAACCTATCTACCTCTAATTTTACGTGTCCAAATTTTATGGACCTATGCTCTATTTTTCTCTAATTTGATTCATTTTTTTTGTATGTAGCTCGCAATCAACATGGTCAAGGTGAAGGAGAAGCTCAAGTAGGAGGGTCAAGCCAAGTTGAAGAAATGCATGTTGAAGAAGGGTCAAGATCACTCCCTACGGAAGCTCAAGAAATTTATGTTGGAGAAGGGTCGGGATCACGTGCTCCTACTAGTATGGATGAACTTATAGATCTAGCTCAAACAGTAAAGAGAAATATTAATTATAGAAATTTAGATCATTTACTTACAATGGATGTGGAGAAATTGATATCATTTTCTAATATTCAACCTTTAAGTCCTGCTAAGAAGAGGTCAATGAATAAGATAGAAAGAGAAATATTGGCTAAATTTGATAATTTTGAAACACTTGAACAAGCCCAATTGCTTTCAGTTGTATTTATAAACAAAACTTTGGAAGAGGCATTAAAATTATTGGGTATAGACACAACATCAAAGAAGAGAAAAGTTGTTGACATACAAACTGATATGATTGAAAATCTTAGGAAAGGTTTGAACCAAGTAGGGAAGTGATCTCGAACTAAAGATAAGACCATTACAAGAATATTTATGTTGACATCCATTGTAGGTAACACTATGCCCTAAAATAGATAAATATATTTAGTTTCATCTCGGATTGGTTTTAGTAGGAAAACAATATCACTATATGTTAAGAGGAGAATGCTTTTGGATGATAGCACCTTGGAAGGCAATTGGAAAATCATGTGTAGATATCCTCGTTCTGATAGGATTGATGAGGGAATCAAGAATTTGGTCTTATTATTTTGGAATGATAATACTCATCCTTCATCAAATAGTAGAGATGTTATCAGACATAGAATTGCAGCTAATCAATATGAACACCATAAAAAACATTGGTTGGACACAACGCAACATGAAATGTATGTGTCATTTTGTAGTTCAAATGCTAATATAAAGATTGGGAAAACATTGTTTGAAAGATTAAAGCCATATTAGTTCAGGACAAACAAAGTGTTTGAAACTTGTTGTTGTCGTTATCATATTAAATTTGATCTCCACTATCAGGTTTTTCAAAATTTTGTAGAAGACACTTATGGTTTTGAATATACTCCCCCCACTAGACGAAGTGAGTTCATCTCATCCATTTTATGTGAAAAAAGAGATGATGTAGTTGGTCAAATAAATTGCATAAAAGAAATATGTGAAACATGTGCTGATTTGGCTCTTTTTCCTTTGAAAAATGAAATTATTGATGTAACAAAGATGGTAAATTGCAAGAGTTGCAAATATGTAAAGAATGAAACCAAATTTGGGAAAGAATCTAAAAGATTAGAATATGTTGAAGAGGAACTAACTATTGGAGCATTTATGGATAAATTAAAAAAATTGAGTCAACCCTGCATTCATCATGTTTTTTTTGTAAAGTGGAAAGCACAACAATTCCAAACTCTGAGAGACAATTTCCCACTTGGAACTATTCTATCAGTTGTTGATTTCGCAGAAAACTATTCATTTGTTCATCAAAAGGCGGTTCAATCAGAATACTACTTTTTAGAGCATATTACTATTATGGTGCATCTGTGTTATCAACATGCACAATTAGATTTGGATGGTATTCAGAGCACATTTGAAGCACGGTTCATCAAGAAGGAATATCATTTTTATATATAAGTGATGATAAAGACCATGAGATTCATTATGTAGAACACTGCTTCAAGATATTTTTTGCAAATCTGAAAGAAAGACACATAAAAATTGACAAACATAGTGTTTGTTCATATGGATGTGTTGCACAATTCAAATCATCCAGACTATTTTGTGTGCTATGTAGATATCATCGTAATGAAAACATACCACATGTCTGGATATTCTTTGAGAGTGGAGATGGAAAAGGTGAACATGATGGTGTTGGAGCTTGCATCAAACTTTCTCTACAAAAGTATCAAATGAATTATAAGGGAATTCATATGAAAAAATGCACATGATGTTGTTGAATGGTGTAGGACACATTTCACATCAAACAAGGATGACACATCATCACGAATGACACAAGTGGTACCACATAGATAATTTTGGGAGATAAAAGGTATGCACATGTTTCTAAATTATGCATGTGTGATATACATATTTATTCTTGTTTAAATTTTACATTATTTATTCAAATTTATAAAATTAAATTTATATTAAATATATGCACATGTGTTCAAGTGTGGATAAAAAAAATATGCATGGTTGCAAGAGGATAGAAAAGATGTGATCTTTGCATTCAGTTATGAGTTTTACAATTGGATGTTGAACACCAGGGGTTACCCATGCTTTTGTTGTCACTGCATTGTTGACAACTATGAGGAATGCATCAATTAGCAACGTGGATATGTAGGTGCCTAGAATCTGGTGTCACTAGTTTTTATTGATACATTTGATAGAGATGAAGATGAAAACTTTGATGGCGTTCCTTTAATTTCTACAGATTACAATCATATTTTAGGATTGGTCAAAATTGGTAAGTATAATAAATTGAGTTTCACATTATATGGCATTGAGTTGCATGTGTGTGTGTGTGTGTGTGTGTGTGTGTGTATATATATATATATATATATATATATATATATATTGAACTAAATCAATTTTAAGATCTCACATGTATATAAATTTGTTGTGCAGGAGATGTCTTTGTAGTGATTATTGAACCTAGAAATGTAGGAGTTAGTTACTATTTATTGTGTTGTACTACAGAGATGATGAAGTCAATTGATCCTAAAGAAAGTGATGGAATGTTTTTCCCCATAGGTTTTCATTCTTTACATGTCAATATATTGTTCATTTTGTAAATATTAAATTTCAAAGTTTTAACCAATTTAAATAATTTAAATTATTTTATTTAAATTTATATTGTAAAAAATTGTGACCTGCAGGTTCATTTGTTTTAGAGGGAACATATTTCAAGAAAATAAAAGTAATTCAACATGGTGTTCACTTTATTGATTACCAACCAAACAATAAGGTGTTTCAATATAGCCACCTAGTAGTTGCCACCTCCCTTTGTCTCCATCCAATTAAATCTCAACATGGGCATCATAAGTGGAGACTAGATATGAGGATCGTGAGAGAATATTACATGTTCTCCATGACAGGTTTGAAACACTTGAGTTGGTCTAAAAAGTATATTTCATACATATTTCATGTGTTAGGACCTACTTGACATCTCTAGATTAAATTGACTATACTTTGTTGATATATTGAAACATATGATGGATTATATTTTGTTTATCTATTAATAAGACTTTGATTATATATTTTGACACGGTTTTATGCTTTTGTATATGTTTTGATGGTTTAGTGGTTTTAATATATAGTTATGTATACTTTTAATAATATTTTTATACATATGGTTTTATCTGTATGTATGTTCTTATGTATGCTTTGATGGTTCATTGATTTTTATATGTAGTTATATAAATGCTTTTATGTTTGTTAAAGTGAACATGTTAAATGGATGACATTAAGTTTAGAAATTACTTATGGTTCATTAATTACATATTATCTTGTTATTCTTTATGATGGTTCAATTATATTACTTAATAGTTAAAGATCCCCTTAAGACCTCCCCTTTAAGACATTAGTTAGGTTACTAAAAACATTAGCTAGGTTACTAATGACATTAGTTAGGTTACTTATGACATGTTAGTTCTAGATTACTTATATTACTTATAATCCATTAGTTACATATTAACTTGTTATTTTTTATGATATTAGTTACATATTAACTTGCTATTTTTTATGATATTAGTTACATATTAACATTTTACCATATGATCATGTATCAAATCATATAACTATCTAACCATAATCAAATCAAATCATGTAACCATCTAACCATAATCAAATCAAATCATGTAACCATTCAACCATGAAATCAAATCAAATCAAATCATGTATTTGTTTAACCATAATCAAATCATGTAACTGTCTAACCATAATCAAATCAAATCATGTAACCGTCTAATCATGTAATCAAATCAAATCATGCAACTATTTAACCATAATCAAATCATGTAACCATCTAACCATAATCAAATCAAATCATGTAAATGTCTAACCATAATCAAATCAAATCATTTAACCATCTAATTATAATAAAATCAAATCATATAATTGTCTAACTATAACCAAAGATCATAAACACATAAATCATCTATGCATAGGTCCAGAATATATAAATGTCAAACATATGTGAAATGTATAGAACATAAATCAAAGATGCATGCAAAAAATGTCCTAAGGTATCCTAGACTGGTCAAGTTGCATACGAATAGAGTGACCCTCTGATCGAGTGTCATGAGCATCCTATGCACGTGAAGAAGCAACAGACCCCTACAAATTTAGTACAACTTGTCAAATATATATGTACATTCATGTATTATAATTATATACAAAGTATTTAAAATATATTAATACGTGAATATTAACTCAAGTATATTTAAAACCTACCTAGTCACTAGTAGGTGTTGCCTCTATTGAATCTCTTGTGCATACACACTTTGATCCTATGCTAGAGGTAGTACTCTCGTACAACTATGCCTTCAAATATTGTATATTCTAGAATACAGATGTTTGTGAGCATTAGTACGCGCAACTATGTAATCAATTTATTGACTAGAAATAAATTGAAAATTAAATTTATACCTGGGTCTCAAGAGCAAGAGATTCATCAATGTGCACCATCACATCATCAACAGAAACACCATCACGTGCATCATCTCTAGTACCAATCCTCTCTAATGATAAGCATAATGGGGAGTTTAGCCGAGAAGGGAGTGGTATAGAGTTAGAGTCAGGATGAAGTAGAAGATCCATAAATGAATCCATGTTAGTGTTAGCAGTGGTCTATCTCAATCCATGCACTTTATCCTCAAAACCATCAAGGCCCTCTGCTATGATGCAAACATCACCAAGACGTATCCCTCCCTATGTAGTTGCAGAGTGTTCTGAACTATGAGATGCATGAGCTGATGGTGTGCTCTAGGGTGGTGGAGCTAGAGGGTCATGAGAGAGTCTAATGGTGTCTCTAACAGACTATATAGGGACCCTCTCTAATTGAGAAATATATGTATATGACTGTAATAGGTCCTCCAATAAATACAGTGTCATCTCAATGTAATTGTGATGTCCAATAAGATCTTGTATATCACATGGTCTAGGGAGACTAGCATCTCTATATGCCTCATCAGTAGGGGGTGCACTACCGGATGATGCCTCTAAAGATGTTTGGGGTCAACTCGTTCTAGTCATAATATATCTAGTGAGTGTATCAGAACTAATACTAGCGGTCGCAGTTGCAATGTGTCCAATCCTATCAATTGCTTTCCTTTGAGAAGAAATGACAACTATGTCAACAGTATCATCCATAGATGGTGTCCTCTATCCAACCAAGTGCCTATATCTTGGCACAACATGATTAGGCCTATGATACTGATCATGGTCTGCAACTCTATCATGCCCCTATCCAAAGTACCCCAGAAGATCTAAGTAGTTCACGTTGAGACCCAAACAGACCTCAACGTAAACTTGTTGTGCAAAGTAAAGTGGAATCTAGTTTTTATTCAGATAATGACCATGTGCCACAAAGAACCACAAGTCTATCATGCATGCTATATCTAGTACCACACAACGTGTAACCTAATAAGCTATGACCTTGCTCCTCTCTCAATAGCAAGGGAAAACCTCTCCTTTGATAATATCCTTTGAGACCTATGACTGGACCTCTGCTAAGGATATATCACCAAAGATCTTAGATCTCAACTCTCAGAAAATATAATCAATAATTTGTGTAGTATATGCATTCTGCCTCCTCATGCGTGCAAATAGATCCTCTAGACTACGCAAAATGGTGGTGCAAATATCTTTGTAAATGTTGTCCTCAGAGGAAGCTACAAAATCTCATAACCTCCCCATCTCCTAGGAAGCAAAGTGAAATATCACCACCATATCAAGAACACCGGATGCCTTATGTGGGGCACCCTGTGTTGCATCATGAAGGGGGCCAGCCTGTGTCAAAGCATCCTGGGGTATGTCACCCTGTGTTGGGTCACCCTGTGCATGATCGTGTGTGTCCATCTAAGGGTAACATACGTTATTAAATGTTAAAATTTAAGTACATTACATGTGTGCAAGTAAAATAAGATTAAAATCTAAAACTATACAACTACAATTATACATAATTATCTGACCTTGCTCTTACATAATTATTTGACCTTGCTCTTAAATGGTCCTATTAGGTCTTAAGGGTCCTATTATGTCTTATTAGGTATTATTAGGTCCTATTAGGTCTTAATTGGTCCTAATTGGTCCTATTAGGTCCTATTAGGTCTTAATACGTAGGATATTAGGTCTTAATTGGTCCTATTAGGTCTTAATTGGTCCTATAAGGTCTTAATTGGTCCTATTAGGTCTTAATAGGTCCTATTAGGTCTTAATTAGGTCTTATTAGGTCCTATTAGGTCTTATTAGGTCTCATTAGTGTTATCTCTATTTGAGCATTAAGATTGTCATTAGTATCAAAGATGATCAATCGGTTACCTATACTATCTAGTCGGTAAAAGTAAGTACTACAAGCTATACATGCTAGTCAGTTAACTACATAAGCCTTCACACCGAGTTATCTCAAGGCAGTACTAAGAATAAAAGATAATAGTTCTAACCCAGCACCAAAGCAGTTTTATTGAGCATCAGTGTATACCAATACCGGGCATTAGTAAACATCGAGAAGACTGGACACTAAGCACCAGTATAACTACTGAGAAATATTGACAGTGTTTACTTAGCAATCCAGAAAATGGCATAGTAATCAGTTTTGGCACATCTATCTATGCAGACAATTACAATAGAATCATAAAACATTTTACCAAAATCAAGGATCATTTATTATGGATGTAATCACTAATTGTGATGATGATCTCTATGTAATTGCTAGAGCTAGGTTATTTTTGTACATTATAGATCTTAGGGTTTTTCCTAAGATATTGTAACCTAATTTTGTTAAGCGGCAATAGCAGTATGCTATATATTTGCATTTCATGTTATTTTTGTCATATGCATGGGAAGGATGATATATTTGGTATGAAAAAGTGAAGGAGATCTTTAAGCAAGAAGCCAACTTCAAGACATCAGTTATCAGACAGAGCATAATACAGAGACATTTAGTTTAGACAGAATCAGACAAGGCTACCGAGCAGTTTAGAGACAAGATTTTCACATATCAAGGTGATATTTATTAAGTATTTCATAGATCTATTTCAAACAAGATTAAGTTATCATTTGTAGATACATCATGTTATTCTCTAATCATTGTAACAGAGTTAGCAAAAATCTCTTAACAAAGTAGACCTAACAGTCTTTATTGAAAATCTCTTAACCGAGTACACACTCAAGTAGTGTTGTTAGAATCCTATAACTAGGTAGATCTAGCTTATCTAATTGTTACTTCTAATAGGGTAAGATCACCATAAGTGATCACAACTTGTAGCCCTAACAGGTAAAATTTATTATCTACATTAGTGAAGTATTTGTGGGTGTCATCTCCACTGTAGTTTTTGCCTTCTAACAAGGGTTTCTATGTAACCAAAATACTTGTGTTATGTGATTGAATTGTTATTTGTTTTCATGCAATTTACCTTTACAAGTTAATTGAATGAATGATGCATACAATGGATTTAGTTGGGTAGACTAGTATACTACTGTTTGCAGATTGAGTTTCAAGTTAAAAGTTTTTGTGGGCACTGATTCACCCCTCCCCTCTCAGTACCCTATCTCTCCATTCCAACAATTGGTATCAGAGCGCAGTTCTCTTATTTGACAATTTAAACACTGAAGAGTAAAGATCTAACCATGGAGAGATATAAGTTGGATAAGACAATAGAGAATTAGAAGATTCAGATGCAGATGTTCATAGAGTAGTACAAACAAGCTAAGGATGCATTGAAGAAATTATTGGTTCAGAGAAAGAACCTTTCTATTCTAGAAAATGAGAGTGGTTACCATGAAGAAGAGATTGATGAATTATTTGTTAACATTGGATCTAGTTCAGGAAGTATTTCTGACGGATCTGAAAGTGCAATCTCTGATTTTTTTGAAAAGAATATTCACTTGACTAAACAAGTGAAATCCTGCAGATCAGTCAAGAATCACAGATGGTGAGAATGATTGATGTAATGAACAATGCTAGACAAGTTGAACAAGAAATGAATCTAGTTGTTGAAGACCGAAGATAGATTACTGAACAAATTCAAGCAAAAGAAACTGAGATACAAAGACTTGCCGAGCACCATTTTGAAATATCAAATCAAATGATGATTGTAAACCAGGAGATCAACTGAGTAAATGGTGAGTTATCAAGAAAAATTGAAGATATTGGAGTACTCAGGGAAGAAAATGAAAAACTGAGAAATGAAGTAAAGATGCAGCTACAACACAATGAAATGATGAAGAAAGCTTAAGATAGTTCTAAAAAGATTGATGTTTTTCTAATTAATCAAAGAAGGTTTGGAAGCAAATTTGGATTAGGCTACACCAGACAAGGAGAATCATCCAAACAAGTTGAACAAGTGAACAACAACAATGAAAATCAAAGACCTAAGACTCTGACATGCTATCACTATGGCAAACCAGGACATACTTCAAATGTTTGCAAGAGTAAAGCTCAAGGTAAACCTCAATTCACTCCTAAGTTTAATGGTTATTGTTAGTATTGTGGTAAATTTGGACATCAAGCATATGAGTATAGAGCTAAGATGAATCAGAATGCTAACAATCCTACCATGGAGAAACTATGTTACACTTGCAACAAGCATGGACACACTTCACAAGAGTGTAAGGCGAAGATGAAGCAAGTCTGGACACCAAAACAAAAGAATGAACCTTATCAACCGAAGAGACGAGGTAATGCTTACACTTGGGATTACAACACATGGGTCAACTGTATAGTATGTGGAAGGTATGGACATATTGCAGAAAATTGTATGAGAAAGAGATGGGCTAGAAAATCTTGAAGCTGGACAAGAACTAGTATAGCATGCTTACATTGTCATAAAGTCGGTCACCTAAGCAAGCATTGCAAAGAACGAGCACAGAAGGACATGTATTTGAGAGTGGCCACACTATTGTAGATATAATGAGAATTAGAAACACTATGTGGAGAAAGGCATCAAATGAAAATGGTGAGTCAAGCAAAGAAGTCGGTGAAACCTCATCCATTGGATTGGGTGACATCGGTACCTACACCTAAGGTGAAATAGGTATGTATGGAACTGATATTCCAAATTGATCTTATCTTACATATAGATCCTTATATTTGATGTGCACATACCAAATCTACATGAATTAAGATGCATTATGGTCTATAAATTTTGAGCTAACAAAGTCATACAGTCGGTATAAGCAAGACCGAGTAGAGAGTTACTCATCGGTGACTATTATGCAAGGTTAACCGAGTATTAGTATCAACTGAGCAAAAAGTTGTGTGTTAACCGAGTTGTTGATGTTTTGCGGTAATCATCGAGTTGACAGTTGTCACCGCGATGGAAGTAGGTCAAGCATTAATGACAAGTATTTTAAGTAGGAATTTGAAAAGGCTATAAATATATGAAAGAGTTAGTTCATTCTTCTCAAAGCGATTTCAAAGAGTGATAATATTCATAGAGCGAATTCAAGCTAAGAATTTTTCAAAATCATTCAAGTCATTTTCAAATCGAACCGAGTGCATTCTCCATCATTTCCTAGTAAGTACAACTTCTACCGAGCACATTCAACGTATTTGCTGAAACCCTAAATTGTTTATAATGGCATCTGCGTCCAAGGCAAACGAATCTAAGATTGTAGAAGAGGAAGTGAACCTAATTGTTTTAGCTAACTGTGATGAACCTAAGTACAAACTTCATCTGTAAGTTGCATCTAAGATTGATTCAATGGGAGCTTTCTCAAGCATCCCACCTAGGGTTTTGTTAGTTGAAGATGTCAGATCTTACATCCACTGCAAAATAGGAGAAATAGGAGATTTTAAGATAGTTGTTGCTTATCAGAAGCTTTGAAATGATGATGGAAAATTAAAACCAAAATTCAAACAGGTCGAGAAGATTGGTCTTACAAATTCCCTAAATTTCCAAAAAACCTTTAAAACTGAATGGATTAGGGTTGGACTTAGTTGGTATCACGATGGGATATTTTGGTTGGATCAACCGGTCAAAGTAATAAAGAATATGATTCATAGGGTTACCGGATATCCAACAACCAACAAGGCCAAGGCTTTTCACAGTGCTTCAAGGGTTGACATCAAAAAGAATACAGGTGCATCATGGGATGGTCGAGCATTGAAAATTGCTACAATTGAGGACCCGAACGTTAAGTTTGTAGCACATGTCATTAGCTATAAGATCTTTTAGTCGAGTAGACTAAACAGTATACCATGTGGAGTTGATGACATCACGTATAAAATGGTAAAGAAGAATTTTCAGTTAGACCTTGCCGAGCTTCTTCTGAGGCAGATTGAAGAGAATATAAAGACTATCTAGTTGGAAAAGTCAAATACTTGTAAGTTCGGATCACCTTTAGTGTGTATGTTTTTCTATATAAAAAAAATTTTCCCTTCTATCGGTAATGTAGATTGGTCTACCAATAAACCAGTCACTGTGCAAATTTTTGATATGATTAATGACTTAGGAAACAATCTAAACAAAGTTCTTGATGATTATTTTGAGAAATTTAAAAATAGAATGAATTCTCAGAGCAGAATTCCTAGTAAATTGGTCGAAGAATATGAGATGGATATCTGTTTTCTTGTGGACACCGATCACACATTGATAAAGGTTGTGGAGCCTAGGATTAAATGGCTAGCCCCCATGGGTTATGAAATGGATATTGATTTTGCCTCAAAATCAATTAAAGCTCTACTGGCTACACCTAAGGATAAGAAGGCAAAGAGGTTTGGAACATTTGAGGAGGTGAAGACAAGAATAAAAATAGGCCTGGTCATCGGTAAAATAACTAAGAAATCCAAGAAAATGATGAAGAAACTTGTGGAAAAGTTTGGAGATGATTCTGGATCATCTGATAATTCACCAGTTGAAGTTGCAACGGAAGGTCAGTTAATGTTGACTGATAAACCACATGATAGTGAAGAAACTAAGTCTGATAAAGTGACCGATTCTACATTGGTTTCCCCTTCATCAACTCCAAAGAAGAGACAGTTAGAGGTGCAATAAAGGGCACAAACAAGGTCAGAAATTGTAACTTCACCACCACTGAAAAAGGGAGTTGTGAAGATTTCAAAACCTAAGGTCGCATCACTGACAAAAACATATTCTAAGAGAGGAACTAAAGCTACTGTAGAGGCACCGAGGAAAAGAAGAAAACTGATAAGAGGTAAGGAAGATTTAGAAGATGAGGAAAATGATAAGAATCAATTCAAAATGGTCAACAATAAAAATAGAACAATTGATGAAGTTGCTGAGGATATCATTGAGCATGGTGAAGTCACTGATCCTGAACTTAATTGTTTTGAGCACATGTCAAATGAGGATCAGAAAAAAAAATAGAAGAGGCAATCATCCAGATGATGATTCGATTTAAGAGAGTTCCACTTGAAGTTGCCAAGTAGTTCCTTAAGGCATTAGAGGAAAGGCTAAATCATAAATGGTCCTATGCCTTAGACACCAAGAAGAAAATGAGGGAATAATCCCTAGTTCTGGTAGTTCCTAATTTGTCTATTACTGAGATTGAGGACTTCATGACAACATACTCTAGGAGATTCAGAGTAAAAAGTCAGGCATTGCAGATACTAGATGAGAATCTAGTAGACATAGATGAGTCTAGTCAACTCATCTGAACCTCCATAGTTGTAGCCTGAGAGAAAGTTGAAAAGATGGCTTTTATCAACTTTTTTAAGAAGAGACAAAATTCAAAAGGTAAAGGCATTCATATTAAAGATGTAGACTTGGCAGTGAACCAAGAAAAAGATATATATATCAGATACCGAGGTACCTGATACCACAGATGCCACCAAAGACTTAAGTATTTCACAGGATGTACCGGACTAGGTTGAGATCCAAATTATAAATAACAATGCACTAGATGTACTCATTGAGGACATCACAAATGGTGATCCTGATGATCGAGATGATGATGAGGATGTGAATGTTTATGGAGGCACTACACAAGAAGAAGGTAATTTTACCAAGCCTACAATCACATCATTATCAGGTGAACTTCCTATCTTGATGGAAGCTATTGAAATTGTAACCAAGGAACAACCTGATGGCTCAAACCCTGAGAAACCTATGGATACATCAAGGGAACAAGGAACTGGAACTCCGACATAAACAAATAAGCCTAAAGAAAAAGAGGCAAAAGAGACAGATTCAAAGGGCCAAGATGACCCCAAAGAAACTGAGGCTACCCCACCTGACACAACATCAGAAGCTCTGACTTAGACAACCGACACACAGGTTACCATGGAGCAGAAAAAGGAATAAAAAGTGTCAACTGGGAAAGACACATAAACTGTTGAGGAAAAAGAAATAATGCAGGTTATAAAGAGCTCACCTCAAGAGCCAGAGAAGAAGAAGAAGAAGAAGAAGAAGAGAAAAGGAAAAGGGCCAGTCACACTAGATGAAATCATTGTTATACCTGATTGTGACCCAAGGAACCTAAGCCCTGAAGAACTCATAAAATATGGGGAGTTGTGTACAAGGAAAGCAGCATAAGAAAAGCTGAGAATGGAATGCAAGAGCAAGGAAATATTGGAAAATGTAAGAGACATCTTACAACAGGTCATACCATAGCTACAGATCAATGAGGACACACTAATAATGGACCAACTTACTACCCTTGTAGAAGAAATTAATGCCCCTAACATTGAAGTTGAAAAATGGATTGAAGAAAGGGCAGAATCAAAAATACAGGATAAACTTGTAGAGAAAATCAGCCAGGAAGTGGCAATAAACAAAGTGAAATTATCTATGGTAATAACTGACATCCAATCTATTACTCAGTTAATTAGTTAGATATTGATTAAACTTTGCACTATGGAGACCTTCACTGCTGAGATCAGTGAGAAAATTAAACAGCTAGATATTGAAATCCAAGCCAGTGCACAAGCAGCCTTAACTGAGCTAGATTCTTCTGCTAAGCATATACTGAAGGTTCAAGAACTTAGGTAGTTAAGAGCAGATCTAAGGAAGTAGGAAGAAAGGATAAGTGATCAGGTCACCGAGCTACAAACTGAGTTGCTTCCTTATTTGAAAATTTTTGAGAAACACATTGTCAAAGCGCAAACACTTGTTGCAACACCAGAAATTTATGTGTTGGAAAAAATCTTTGACATGCATGCACAAGTCAGTCTTGAGCACATTTCTCTAACCAACTTGAAAGAGGAATGGACAAACCTCTTGGATTCTTTGAAGAAAACCCATCAGCACATTTTTGATAAATTGTAAGTATACACTTTTTGTATTAGGCATTAATATCAAAAAGGGGAAAAGCTAATGTATATGCCAAATTATGTAAATATATGATAAGTATACTACATACTACCGGGAGCATGCACCAAGGGGGAGAATTTTAAAAATTTTGTTAAGTTATGGTATCTATGTATATAAGGTGAAGTTAGAACAATTTTGAGACATCAGGTCTATATACATTTCAAGGTTTTCATACTAATGCCAAAGGGGGAGATTGTTATCTCTATTTGAGCATTAAGGATTGTCATTAGTATCAAAGATGATTAGTCAATTACCTATGCTATCTAGTTGGTAAAAGTAAGTACTACAAGCTATACATGCTAGTTGGTTAACTACATAAGCCTTCACACCGAGTTATCTCAAGGCAGTACTGAGAACAAAAGATAATAGTTCTAACCGAGCACCATAGTAGTTTTACTGAGCATCAGTGTATACCGATACTGAGCGTCAGTAAACACCAAGAAGACTGGACAGCAAGCACTAGTATAACTACCGAGCAGTATTGACAGTGTTTATCAAGCAATCCAAAAAATGGCATAGTAATCAGGTTTGGCACATTATCTATGCAGACAGTTACCACATAATCATAAAATGTTTTACCAAGATCAAGGATCATTTATTATGGATGTAATCATTAATTGTGATGATGATCTCTATGTAATTGCTAGATCTGAGTTATTTTTGTACACTGTAGATCTTAAGGTTTTTCCTAAGATATTGTAACCTAATTTTGTTAAGCCGCAATAGCAGTATGCTATATATTTTTATTTCATGTCATTTTTGTCATATGCATGGGAAGGATGATATGTTTGGTATGAACAAGCGAAGGAGATCTTGAAGCAAGAAGCCAACTTTAAGACATTAGTTATCAGACAAAGCAGAATATAGACATTTAGTTTAGACAGAATCAAACAAGGCTATCGAGCAGTTCAGAGACAAGATTTTCACATATCAAGGTGATATTTATTAAGTATTTCATAGATCTTTTTCAACCAAGGTTAAGTTATCATTTGAAGATACATCCTATTATTCTCTAATCATTATAATAGAGTTAGCAAAAATCTCTTAATAAAGTAGACCTAACAGTCTTGATTGAAAATCTCTTAACCGAGTACACACTCAAGTAGTGTTGTTAAAATCCTATAACTAGGTAGATCTAGTTGATCTAATTGTTACTCCTAACAGGTTAAGATCACCAGAAGTGATCACAACTTGTAGCCCTAACAGGCAAACTTTATTATCTGTAGTAGTGAAGTATTTGTGGGTGTCATCCCCACCATAGTTTTTACCTTCTAACAAGGGTTTCTGCGTAACCAAAATACTTGTGTTATGTGATTGAATTGTTATTTGTTTTCATGCAATTTACCTTTACAAGTTAATTGAATTAATGATGCATACAATGGATTTAGTTGGGTAGACTAGTATACTATTGTTTGCAGATTGAGTTTCAAGTTAAAAAATTTTATGGGCACTGATTCAGCCCTCCCCTCCCAGTACCCTATCTCTCCATTCCAACAATTAGGTCTTAATAGGCCCTATTATACATCTTAGTTGGTCATGTTAGACCTCTTAATTGGTCTTAATAGGTCATATTAGTCCCATTAGGTCTTAAGAAGTCCTATTAGGTATTAAGTGGTCCTATTAGGTCTGAAGGGTCCTATTATGTCTTATTAGGTATTATTAGGTCTTAATTGGTCCTATTGGGTCTTAAGGGTCTTATTGGATCATGTTAGACCTCTTAATTGGTCTTAATAGGTCCTATTAGTCCCATTAGGTCTTAATTGGTCATATTAGTCCCATTAGGTATTAATAGGTCCTATTACGTCTTAGTTGGTCATGTTAGACCTCTTAATTTGTCTTAATATGTCCTATTAGTCCCACTAGGTCTTAAGCGATCCTATTAGTCTTAAGGGGCTTATTGGGTCCTATTGGGTCTTAAGGGTCCTATTAGGTCCTATTACATCTTAAGTGGTCCTATTAGGTCCTATTAGTCCCATAAGGTCTTAAGTGGTCCTATTATGTCTTAAGTGGTCCTATTAGGTCTTAAGGGTCATGTATTATGTCTTATTGGTCTTAATATGTCCTATTAGGTCCTATTGTAATACCCCAAAAATGGGCTATAAGCTCATTAATCTCCTACATCTTCAATTCGAACAAAATCGACATCAAAGTCTTAATCTAAGGCACATCTAAACATCATCGAATCATAATTGATTATCTTAAATTCTGCATCAGGGAATATTCCTAGTAATATTTCTAATTATCTTAATTATCTTTAATTTAATGATTATTTGGTGATAAATCACATTTATCCTAAAGTTTGATTAATTGAATATTTTTCATATTTAATTAATTAGATTTAATATTTGCCACTTAATTGTTTAATTAAATTTAATTCTATCTATTATTAATTGTATTATTTAATTTTGACAATAAATCAAAATTCCTATCTTTAATTGATTAAATTCTTATTTAATTAATTAAAGCATGTTGTCATTATTTAATAATTAATTATTTTATTTCAAAAATCAGTTAAATTGAGCATAAATCACTTTATTATTAAATTAATTCATAAATAAAATATGCACAATCACAAAAGCAGACAACTATCAATTATCAATTAAAGCTAAACTCTATTTTGAGTTAAAGCTTAGCTTTTGCATGTTTTTGTGAGTTAATTATCCTTTATTTAAAAATAACTCAAAAATCAACCTGAGTTATTTGAGTGATTTATGGCTTTTTTTCCCATGCACCTCCAAAGCCCTAGATTTCTATAAAATCAAAGCTTCAGCTCATCTCAAAGCATCTCGCAAATTGCAAACTTACTCTACAGGAATCATAGCATATCAGATTTGGAGAATTTGCACAATTGGAGCTTGAAAGAATCAACTTGTGAAATCAAAGCTTTGTGAGATCAATTTCAATTGCATATTTTTCATATCATAGCATAGAATTTCATAGCTTTGCATATCATTGTTAGATAGATCAATTCATAGCATATCAATTTCATCTAGCATAGATTCATATCAGTTTTTATCATTTTTATTGCATAGAAAATATCAAAAATATAGATTAATTGCATTCAATTTCATATCCATCTTTTGCATTCAAATCTTTCATTTAGGTGTCGTCTAGGTCACTGATCTCAATTACAATCTGAGAACATTAATCTCGCACCTACTAGAAGGTAGTAAATCGTTTGGTTAGAGTAGATTTCAATTTTGCATATTTTGATTATAGCTAACCTCTAATGTTTTACTGAGTGTTGTGTTTACAGAACAGTTACAATTTTCACACACACATTTCTGGCGCCCACCGTGGGGCAACCCACCTTTGCATGCTGGTTTTGATTTTTTTGGGGAGCTAAAACCCTAAAGTTTCAAAGATTTAATTTTATCTCCCAAACGGCTTGGATTTTTGGTCTAAAATTTTTTTTTTAGATTGGTGACATCTCAAGGAAGCTCTGATAAAAAAATTAGAATTTTCTAAAATATTTTGAATTTTTAATAATTTTATTTTTATTTTTCATAAAAAATTAATTTTCGGTGCAAATCAGAATATTTTTTAAAAATTTTTACATTTTCGGAAATCTCTTCAAATTATACAAGGGGTATATTCTTTTTATTTTAAATTTGGATGCAATTTAGTAGCTCAAATAGTCAATTTACAAAAACTAGTCTATTTTGATAAAATGGGTCTCTAGGGCACAAATGAAGAGATTTTTCTAAAATTTTTACATTTTTGGAAAGATCTCTATTTTTTAGCAAGGGTCTCTATTCTAAATTTCTATTTTTGTGGCCAAAATCATATCATAAAAATTAGATCTTGTTGACTAGGTCAAATGCAGTGCAAAAAAATTAAAATTTTATGATGGGTATGCACTTATTTTCCATATGATTCAATGCATGATATGAGTTGTCATTTGTATTAATTCATAGTTATTATTTCTCCTAACAATTGATTTTTAGATGTAACCCTAGGGTTTTCATAAGTTGAATATACCTTGCATATCTTGTTTGCTTGTTTGCTTGTTGGAGAGTTCGTCACTTGCTTGCATGGAAAAGCTCAACAAGAATTGCTAAAAATCAGGTAAAATCTACTAAGCATGTTGCAAGGACCCCAAGTATTCTCCTTCATCTAATAACATTTCAATTTAGACTTAAAATAAATCTCTTATGTGTCTGGCTTGTGTGCGTCCTTTCATGCTTTTATCTATTTCTACACACTTGCATAATTGATACTAGGTTGTGACCCCTTAAGGATTCATTAAGTAGTCTTAGAATACTTGTGATTGATCTTGATTGCTATCTTGGGTTATTGGACTCACTAATCTACCGGCCCCTCATTTCTGCCCCGTGGTTGCAATCTCAGCACCATAAAGGGGAGGGGTCAACAGGACAGAAGCGTTAAGTGTTCCACTTGGCAACCCTTTTGTGCTTTTAGGAACTCACTTGTTTTCTAAGTTGGGGACTCATTTTCAGCTTGTGTGAGGTGTTAAGTGTTCCACCTTGTGGACTCATCTCATATTCGCTTTAAGCGTTAAGTGTTCCTCTTTCTACTTTTTGGATGCTTTTGGTAGATTTTCTTTCGGGAATATATCTGTGCTCACATAGTAATTAGGCCCTATAAACACTATTCATGATTCTTGAGAGATTGGATTCCTATAAAAATCTTTCTTAACGATAGAATCCTTGTAGGTAGGGAGGATACTTAGTGCGTTTCACATTCAGCTTAGTTAGTGCGTCTTCTCTTATTGATCAACACATTCTCTCTCCGGAGAGGTTGATAGATCACGTGGGGTTGATATCATGAGCTTTGGTGAATCAAAATTGGTTAGTGCATCTTCTCTTATTGATTGATACATTCTCTCTCTGGAAAGGTTGATAGATCACGTGGAGTTGATATCACAGACCTTGGTGGAACAAAACTTTGTCTTAGCGTGTCGGATTAATCTGCTTGCTTTTTTGGGGTTAAAAGTGAAAAGGTGTCAAAAACCTTGGATCTAGAGTCAAGTCCCCTTGTGGTATAAATATGTGAGTCACCTTTAGAGAGGGTTAACTATAGCGGACAATCCCTTCACAGGGAAAACTGTGTTGATGGAACCTCAAGCGGTAATAGCCATTTTCACCATGGTAGTGACAGCCGCTATATAAATGTCCTTGTGGAAGAAATCTCCACGGGTATGGTTCATTGTTGGGTTGTCAGATCTCCCTAGCAGCTCTTGAAGATTAAGTTCTCAGACTGTGTCAAAACTCTGGTGCGCCGAGATTGGAGTTCACCCCTTTGAATCATAAAAGTTGCAAAGTCAAACCATTACTAAAAACCCTAGAGAGGCCAATTTTTCATTCTCAAGTATATGTGTGTTATTGCAAAACTTTTCAAAACATACACAATTAGTACTCTCAGGGATTAGCACCATTTGGTCACTTGATTATTCATGCGCAAGGTTGCTTTTTCCCTTGTTCATTGTTTTCAGACGTGCTTGGAATCACTTGCTTGCTATTCTGCGTGCTTGTTTATCTGCTTGGCTATTAAAAATGATCAAATCTGGTATAACATTCAAAATCTGGACAGTACAATTTGCAAACAATCCAAAACTGAAAACCTTAAGTTTTGCAAAAATTGACGTAAAATATTTTCTGGAGTCAAAAGTCATTTCAGGAAGTCAAAAGTCGTAAGAGTTTTGTCAAGTGTCATTTCAGTATTGCCCATCTGTCGTATGATTGAGAACCCAGTGTCGTACGAGTTTTCAAACCAGCAAATTCAAGAAAGTCAAAACCCTGTTAGCAACTGTCATTTCATAGACTACCCAGTGTCGTACGAGTCTGCAGAGTGTCATTTGGAAAAATTTGAGAGAGTTGTCAGAATTTGTCAAATTGCAAGATATCCAATGTTTCCAGCCTAGTTCCAGAATCTGTCAAAAATATCACTGTGTCAAGAATAGAGCAATAGCTATTGAGAATCAGTACACAAGAGGAAGAAGCTCTAATCACCGCTATGATGAAGCAATTGCAAGCTATGCAAGTCCAGCTTGACAAACTTGAGAAAGAAAGGGAACCTAAAGAGTTCTCCATGGAATCTCTATACTCTTTTCCATTTGATAAAGACTTGTACATGTCACCATGCCTCCGGACAAAATATGAGCAACGTGACAATCCTTATGATACCTCTTCCACAAAGAGTGACACATCCAGCTTTGGAGACTATGATGACTATGATGATAGATGATGTAATGATACCTATGACACCTCCATTCCTAAGAATCCTCTTCGTCGTTCATTTCTTCTTACTACAAATGGGCCATCACATTGGATAGATCGTGATGGTGATCCATATGATTCTAATTTTGAAAGAGATTTTGATGGCTTTTGTGGACAATACCTTGATGATGATCCATCTACTACTGCTGAGGACTATAAAATGCATCGTGCTAGCTTGAAATGTCAATACTATAAGGATCTCTCCTCTAAGAACTCTCTGGCTGAAAATAAAGACTACACTCTCAAGCAAGGTCATGTTAATGTTGACCCTTTGTCTAGTGATGGTTCCCTTCCATCCCCTACTTCCTCCAATACCCATACATTTCCTAAAGCTTCCAAGTCTTTCAAATCTTTCACAGAACCTTCATCTGACCCAAGCCCTGATACTTTTCATGCGGTTCCCTATACTTATCCTCCAGGGCTACCTCTTAAAGAAACTCAAGCTAACCTTCACTTGGCTGCAAATACTTTCAATAATGATAAACCTAAAGAGCCTAAGCCTTCATATGCTACAATTCCTACTTTAGCTAGTCCTTCACCATCTCTTCCAAAGTCTTCCATACCATTCCAACATGCTTCCTTGTCCTTAGAAGTGGACCCATGTCAAGAGGACTCCAAAAATGATAAAGAAAAGAACATAAAGAAAGATCAAGATCAAGAACCCTCCATGTCATCCAAGCCTTTTCATGATGTCTCTTATCCATTTCATGGTTCTCCTAAGCAAGATCAAGCTACTACTTACACGGCTGAGCTTATTGATGATAGTACTGTTACTTCCAATGTTAAGCCTATTGAAAATCAAGAGAAAAATTATGTGCTTATGCTATCCAAAGATCCTTGTCAAGATCAAAGTCTTCCATCTTATTCTACCACTCCATGTTCACTTTCACTTTCTACTCTTCCTAAGTCTTTGCAAGCTTTGAAAAATCCTATCAAAGAAGGTGCTAATATTCAAGATATCCATGATTCTATTGAAAATCCTAATGCTCAATCTAAAGATGTTGATATCCTTGGTTGTCATATAGATGCTGATGAATTTATTGATTATCCTTTTGCATCTTCCACTTCCATCCTTGGACCTCTTCCACCACTACTAAAGGCTTCACGTCTGCCTTCCATCTTGGGTCCTTATGTCCCTTCACTTTCACCTCCTCACTCTCCTAATTCACCATCCATCTTGGGTCCTTACATACCTCCATCTCCTATCTTTCCTCAAGATCAACATAGATGCATACCCTTGAATCCTTTTCATCCATCCACCCATCTAAACCAGTCATATCCTCCTTCTTCCACAAGTCCCAAGTCCTTTGGAAGTAACTTGAATGTTCAATACAAGAAAAAGAAGCAATACAAGAATCCATCAAAAATAGAAGATCACCATGTCTCCTCTAATAGACATGGAAACATAAAGTCAAAAGAGATATCTAAGAAAAAAACTACAAGACAAGTATGGGTTCCAAAATCCATAATTGAAGATATTCTCTCCAAATTAACAAAAAGAAATGAAAAGCCTATGGCTATATGGATTCCAAAGTCTCTCTTGAAAGATTCTAGTGTTGAGCAACAAGTGAAGTTGACATTCAAGCTTCCAAAGACTTCCACTTCATCTTCTTCCAAAAGCATTCTTCCATTCCATGCACCTAAACCACAACCTCTGCCATCCATTCACCATATTCCTTCACGTATTCCTTCATTCACGATTCCTCCATCCTCTCCTCACCCTTCAAGGTATGTGTTGATGTTGAGCTTGCCTTCCTTTCCACCTACCCTTTTACAATCCTTCCATGCATTATCCTTCTACCTTCTATCATTTTTTCTCATTTGCCTATTCCTCCTATCTTCCAACCTCACTCGCTTTACATAAAACCTTATCCTCCATTTTTCTCTTCCATCTCCCTTTCCCTATCAGTATCTTTGAGCATATCATTTGAATCCTTGGTATATCATGGTTTATCCTTTCAAGGAGCACTATCTAAAAAGCTTGCCTTCTTCCAAAAAAAAAAATTAAAATAAAATAAAATTGAAAATGTGCCTTGGTGAAAACCTGGAAACAGGCGCCTTGGTAGCAAAAGTAAAGAGAAATAAATTCATCCTATGGTGAAAACCACTCCCTTGTGGCACCTTGGATAAGTACCATGATGAAAACCTGGCAATCAGGCATCATGCGTAGTTCTTCTACATATTTCATCCATTCCATCTTCTCTCTTTGATCTTGACAAGGTTGACCTATACATGAACATTTGGCTATTTTGTGAGATATCTTACGATGATCTTGTTTTCATTCCCTTCCTGTTTAGCCTTCATATTTATTTTCCTCCATTCATTCTAGCCTTTCACCATCCTTTTCCCCTTTGGTCTTGATCTAATAACAAGAAAGAAAGAGTAAAACACAATGCTATGAAGCCTCTTGACATGTCTACTCCTTTGGACTGCATCCTATCCTTCTTTGGCATTACGCTTTTGTGACTTATCCTATGCTGGCCTTTCATAGCTTGTCCAAATGCACTTTACATGAAAATTTTTCCCTAGCTTGGGTATTCTTGAGGAGTTTTCCCTTGAGAATTTCTTCCCTTCATTCTCCTTCATTCTCTTGTCTTCCATCTCATCGACCAGCTTGTCAATCCCTCTTGTTCTCCACCTTGCTAGACATTGGGATTGCGTGATAAGATCTTGCTTGGGAGTTTGCAATGGAAAAAGATGTTATCAAGTATACCAAGTATCAGAATCAGTATTAGAACCAGTATCAGAACAAGTATCAGAATAAGTATCAGAATCAGTATCAGATCAAGTATCAGGATCAAGTATCAGAACAAGTATCAGAATAAGTATCAGAACAAGTATCAGAACTAGTATCAGAACCAAGTATCAGAACCAAGTATCAGAACAAGTATCAGAACCAGTATCAGAATCAGTATCAAAACTAGTATCAAAACAAGTATCAGAATGAGTTTCAGAACAATTATCAGAACACCTACTGGGGCTACACCTTTCACTTTAGTTTATGGGTCTGAAGCGGTACTACCTATTGAGGTTGAAATCCCATCACTTAGAATCAAAATGCACGGACTTGTCACTGATGAAGACTACAAAGTGTCTAGGTTACAAGAACTTGAATTAATAGATGAGTGCAGGCAAGCAGCGTATGATCATCTCAGAGTATATCAGAAGAGAATGTCTAGAGGCTACAACAAGAAAGGAAAACATAGAGAATTTCAGGTTGGTGATCTAGTCTTGAGAGAAAATCCTAAAAATCAATCACATCAAGAACGCAAGGGGAAGTTCAAACCCAATTGGCTAGGTCCCTTTATTATCACTGCTACTTTTGGCTCTGGTGCCTATCAACTCTCAACGACTGAAGGAGAACAGCTCTGAGAAAATGTCTTGAAAAAATCTTAAAAATCAGAAAAAGTCCTGAAAAAAATGAACATCTTGGTGAAAACCTAGCAATAGGCGCCTTGATGATTCACAAAAAAATCAAAAAATATCAAAAAATCAAAAAAATCAAAAAATATCAAAAGTACAAAAAAATTGAAAAAATGAAAAATACAAAAAAATTGAAAAAATGAAAAATACAAAAAAAGAAAAAAAAGAAAAAGTGCCTTGGTGAAAACCTGGAAACAGGCGTCTTGGTAGAAAAAATAGAATCTCTACCAAGATGGTGAAAACCCAGCAAACGGGTGCCACTTGTTCCAAATGCTCCATCTATCAGTGCAATCTTGGTCTTTCCTAGCTTTCAGTCTTGCTTTAGTTTGAACATATCTCCCATTTTCAATTTTCAATAAGTCGGTCTATACACCAATCAGCTCAAGCATTTGTATCCTATCAATGTTTAACACTTGGGGGCAATCAATGTCATATCCTATGGCCTCCAATGTATCTTAGACGTGTCATATCCAGTCAGAATCCTTTGAAGCTTCATGTGAGTCAGTTAGTCAGTCTCGTCTCCAGAAAGGATTTTGCATCTACAACAACACAATCAAATATCAAAACTCAACTGAAAACAATCTATGCTTTTTACATGCTTTTATCTCCTTGTATGCTTACTGATTCGCATTGAGATTTTTGCATATTTTATCCCTTCGAGCTCTTCGATGATGTCCTTTACAGGATTTAGAGAGTGATGACTGGGGGCATAATCTTTTCTTGGTTTTCTGCTTGTATGTGAAATCTAATAACTTTGGAAATTCTGGATTGAAATGGTGTCCGACTGTAAGAGCCTCTATCTTGAATTGGATGGCCATGTGTACCTCGACCATTGATACCCAGACAATTCAAGGAAGTTTGATCTAACTATTGTCTTTTTGAGTGAGTTCTTTCTCCTACTGTGAAACGTGATCTTGCTTAAGGATGTGAACGATAAAGGGTCACTACGGGTAATTCACATTGGATTTAGAATGATCTTTTGATTGTTTGATGTGTATGTTAAATGCAAGGTGTATTCAGGTCATCACGACGTTCATGTTTTGATGCTTATACAAATTGCTATATCAAAAAGGACATGATATTCAGGTCATCCTGGCGTTTATGCCTTGGTGCTTATATCTAATCCGACATTCCGAAAATAAAATCAATATTCATATATCCATGGTTGTTGACCAGTGGGTGTTGTATTGATTCTTGAGCGTTACAAATCGATATTCATATGTCTATGGTTTCATAGCTAGTAGGCATTATATTGATTTATCCAGTTACCTAAAAGTTCAATGATGATAACAAATCGACACATGATCAGTGACTAGGTCCTAGGTCTTAGGTTGCATTTCATTTTGCATGTCTCATTTTATTTTGCATGTTGCATGATCTCACAATGGCTAAATGAACTTCAATGCTTAAACAATTCTCCACTCGCATCTTCAAATCTAACAAGAGCTAAATCTCACACGAAGGTTCCTCCAACGAAATAGCAAGTAGAATCCTTTTTCGGGATCAAAATTCAAATCTGAGATCATTCATATTATTAAATGCTTGCATATTCGACCTTCGATCATCACAGAAATCCAGCATTCAACTTAACTGATTATCTTACATCAAACTATCAAAATTTCAACTTGGTCAACCATGGTCAACTCATGGTTTAACCTAGTCAAACTTAGTCTCCAGGACCTCTAAATGATGCAGAATGCATTCATTGGATGTGTTTAACCACTTCTCAAATCAATTAACATGCTTCTGAACTATCAACGCTGACTTTTTCTTGTTAGATTTCAATTTTAATCCTGAAGGGAGCATGGTATTGCACATCAATTCAAAGTCTGTAAATGAAAAATTCTATTGATCAAATCTATCAATATCTTTCATTAGTAAACAAGATAACAATCACGTCTAGTTACTGATTCATAAAAAAAAAAGTCCTCATCGCTCGGGGCAAATCTATCATCACTTGGGGCATATCAGATTCATCAAGATCCATATCAATCTGGTATTCTCCTAATCTTGTAAACTATATCAGTTTTTGCAACCATCAGATCATAGTGTTCTTTCCTTGGTTCTTCGGCAACCTAAGGGTTTGGATGTGATACCTACTAGTTCTGCTAAGACAATCGAGTCTAGAACGGGTCACTCACTTCTTTGCAATCCTAAGGTTTGGAATCAGGTGTTTTGACACTTTTTCGCAATCATAGGTTCATTTGTTGTTATAGTGAACATTATCTTTGGTCATTCAGGACCTATTATCTCCATATCAATCAGCTTTTGTCTCATATCAATTATCAATTTCAAACATCAGTTTCATATCTCTATCAAACACAGACTTTCTTTGAACCACTACGCTTCACACAGTAATTCAAAGAGGGGCAAAATGTAATACTCCAAAAATGGGCTATAAGCTCATTAATCTCCTACATCTTCAATTCGAATGAAATTGACATCAAAGTCCTAATCTAAGGCACATCTAAACATCATCGAATCATAATTGATTATCTTAAATTCTGCATCAGGGAATATTCCTAGTAATATTCCTAATTATCTTGATTATCTTTAATTTAATGATTATTTGGCGATAAATCACATTTATCCTAAAGTTTGATTAATTGAATATTTTCATATTTAATTAATTAGATTTAATATTTGCCACTTAATTGTTTAATTAAATTTAATTCTATCTATTATTAATTGTATTATTTAATTTTGACAATAAATCAAAATTCTTATCTTTAATTGATTAAATTCTTATTTAATTAATTAAAGCATGTTGTCATTATTTAATAATATAATTTTTAATAAAAGTTTGATAAAATAGTTAATTAACCAATAAATTAATTATTTTATTTCAAAAATCAGTTAAGTTGAGCATAAATCACTTTATTATTAAATTAATTCATAAATAAAATATGCACAATCACAAAAGCAGACAACTATCAATTATCAATTAAAGCTAAACTCTATTTTGAGTTAAAGCTTAGCTTTTGCATGTTTTTGTGAGTTAATTATCCTTTATTTAAAAATAACTCAAAAATCAACCTGAGTTATTTGAGTGATTTATGGCTTTTTTTCCCATGCACCTCCAAAGCCCTGGATTTCTATAAAATCAAGGCTTCAGCTCATCTCAAAGCATCTCGCAAATTGCAAACTTACTCTACAGGAATCATAGCATATCAGATTTGGAGAATTTGCACAATTGGAGCTTGAAAGAATCAACTTGTGAATTCAAAGCTTTGTGAGATCAATTTCAATTGCATATTTTTCATATCATAGCATAGAATTTCATAGCTTTGCATATCATTGTTAGATAGATCAATTCATAGCATATCAATTTCATCTAGCATAGATTCATATCAGTTTTTATCATTCTTATTGCATAGAAAATATCAAAAATATAGATTAATTGCATTCAATTTCATATCCATCTTTTGCATTCAAATCCTTCATTTAGGTGTCGTCTAGGTCACTGATCTCGATTACAATCTGAGAACATTAATCTCACACCTACTAGAAGGCAGTAAATCGCTTGGTTAGAGTAGATTTCAATTTTGCATATTTTGATTATAGCTAACCTCTAATGTTTTACTGAGTGTTGTGTCTACAGATCAGGTACAATTTTCACACACACACACCTATTAGATCTTATTAGTCCTATTAGGTCTTAATTAGGTCCTATTAGGTCCTATTAGATCTTAATTAGGTCCTACTGGGTCATAAGGGTCTTATTGGGTCCTATTAGGTCTTAATTGGTCTTAATTAGGTCATATTGGGTCCTATTATGTCCTATTAGGTCTTAAGTGGTCCTATTAGGTCCTATTGGGTCCTATTAAGTCTTAATTAGGTCTTAATTAGGCCCTATTAGGTCTTAATTAGGTCTTATTAGGTATTATTTAGGTCTTAATTAGGTCCTATTAGGTCTTAATTGGGTCCTATTAGGTCCTATTAAGTTTTAATTAGGTCCTATTAGGTCTCAATTAGGTCCTATTGGGTCTTAAGGGTCTTATTGGGTCCTATTGGGTCTTAAGGGTCCTATTAAGTCCTATTAGTTCTTAATTAGGTATTATTAGGTCCTATTAGGTCCTATTAGGTCTTAATTGGTCCTATTAGGTCAGGCATTGGGTCTTAAGGGTCTTATTGGGTCCTATTGGGTCTTATTAGGTCTTATTAGGTCCTATTAGGTCCTATTAGGTCCTATTAAGAGATATTAGTCCTATTAGGTCAGGTATTAGGTCTTAAGTGGTCCTATTGGGTCTTAAGGGTCTTATTGGGTCCTATTGGGTCTTAAGGGTCCTATTATGTCCTATTGGGTCCTATTGGGTCCTATTGGGTCTTATTGGGTCTTATTGGGTCTTATTGGGTCCTATTGGGTCTTAAGGGCCTTATTGGGTCCTATTGGGCCTTAAGGGTCCTATTAGGTCTTAAGTGGTCATATTGGGTCTTAAGTGTCTTATTGGTTGAATGTTAGGTCTTAATTTATCTTAAGAGTCTTATAAGGTCTTAGTTGGTCTTAATAGGTCCTATTATGTCTTAGTTGGTCATGTTAGGTCTTAATTGGTCTTAATAGGTCCTATTAGTCACATTAGGTCTTAAGCGGTCCCTATTAAGTCTTAAGTGGTCCTATTAGGTCTTAAGGGTCCTATTTTGTCTTATTAGGTATTATTAGGTCCTATTAGGTCTTATTAGTCCCTTTAGGTCTTATTAGTCAGGTATTCTAGGTCTTGTAAACTCCCTATTAGGTCTTATTATTCACATGTTAGATCTTAATTGGTCTTAAGGGGTCCTATTACGTCTTATTAAACTCATGTTAGGACTTAAGAGGTCCTATCATATCTTATTACTCATGTTAGGTCTTAAGAGTCCTATTAGGTCCTATTAGACATGTGTTAGGTCTTAATTAGTCTTAATAGGTCCTATTAGTCCTATTTGATCTTAAGGGGTCCTATTAGGTGTTAAGGTTCTTATTAGGTCCTATTAGGTGTTATTACTCATGCTAAGTATTGAGGGGTTCTGAGAGAGTGAGAGGTGGGGTGAAAGTGTCCTAATAGGAGAGAGAGTAATAAGGGGTGGGGAGAGAGAATGGGAAATAAGGGTTGGGGAGAGGGAGTCCTAGGAGAGAGAGAGAGAGAGAGAGAGGGGGGGGAGTGGGGTGGGGTGATAGTGTCCTAAGAGGAGAGAGAGAGAGAGAGAGAGAAATAAGGGGTGGGGAGATAGTCTTAGAGAGAGAGAACAAGAAATAAGGGTTGAGGATATATATATATATATATATATAGAGAGAGAGAGAGAGAGTCTTAAGTGTGAAGACAGATCTAGTGTTAATTAAAGTGAGATGAGATTTTTAAGGGGGTGGGTGGTGTCTTAAGGGGTTTGGTCAGAGAGTCTTAATTAGTGTCAAACAATAGCATGAAAATAAATAAAGTCTTAAGAGAGAGAGAGAGAGAGAGTCTTAAGATGGTGTGGACAGAGTATTGAGGAGTTTGGTGAGAGATTTGTAATGGACACATGGGGAGAGACAAAGTTTTAAAATTTTCTAACATTTCCTAATAATTTTCTAATTTTTTCAAAGGTTTCAATTTTTTCTAAATTTTCCTAAAGTTTGAAGTTTTTCTAAACTTTCCTAAGTTTAAAATTTTCCTAAATTTTCTTAAATTGTTCTAAAATTTTCTAATAAAAATAATTTAAAACTAACATTTTAATATTACTAATTAACAATAATTTAAAAATATACAATAAGATTACTAAAAATCTAAAATTTTCTATCATTTTCTAGTATTTTCCAATATTTTCTAGTATTTTCTAGCATTTTATAATATTTTCTAACATTTTCTAGTATTATCTAACATTTTCTAACATAATTTTTTAAAACTAAAAATTACCAATAATGAAATAACTATTTGAAAATTAAAAAATGAACTAAAATAATTAATAAACATATAATTTACAATTTTTATAAAAAAAAATTCAAAAGAAAAATGTGTGTACCTGGAATATACGATGGTCGAAGGAGACAGAATAGACAACAAGGAGGATGAAGTCAGCGAGGACGACATGAAGCCATTAGGGGGTTCGCTCCAACACTGGGGTCTACTATGCTCCTTGAACAAAAAATATGAAAATGACACCCCTCTGCAAGAAATTTGTAGTAAATCTAGCCTAGGGGGTCTTTGAGCGAAGGGGGTCTTCGCCCGAAGACCTCGTCACCCCTTCGCGTGAAGTACCCTACGTCAAGGTCTTCATGCAAATAGTTGGTTTGTCTTCATGCAAAGACCCCTCCTTCAGGCGAAGACATTAAAATATGAATTTTTTGGCCCGACCAAAATTTGTTTGTCCCTAAAAGTATGACTCACTTTTGTGGGACCGCCCCTATACCTCTCAATTGTTATGAAAATAACAATGTGAAATTATGTAAACAAAATAGTAAACAATAAACACATAGTTGTATGATGAAAGATGTGATAAAATTATACCAGAAAAACCATAGACAGATCTTTTGTGTCATATTTCTTGGGAATTTTCACAATTACAGAAATCTTCAAAAATTATCAAGAAATCATGATTTCACATGCATATGACATCCAAGTTATAGAATCTTAATTGAAGAGAACTTTCAAAAAATAAATAGTATGATTGGTTCAAAGACGTGTGGGAGAAATGTCAAAATTCTAAAAATAGTAAGTTCCAAAAACAATTGGTTTTATTGGAAAATTCCTTCAACATAGGGGTGTGCTACAACCAACACCCTACAAACTCCAACATTCAAGTCTATGACCTAAAGTATGATCCTTTAGACAATTGCACCAAGCGCAAACATGAGATGCTATTATGGTACCCCATGTTGACTATTCATCACAACTTGAATAGCACAAGTGTTACCCACTCCTAACTATCTGTCAATCGTGAAATAATACTAGTGCTCTCCACTCCTAACTATCCATCATTGCTAGAATAATACTAGAATTTACTTCATATTCCAACATCATTTTCATGCATAAGTTAGGCACAACAATCCAAACGATTAGGTAAATGAAGTTTTGGAACATTCAATTGAACATAACTTGATTGTTCATGAACAAATCTATACGTTTTGTGTTATTTTGGTAAGATGCCCCCCAAAAATATTGCAAGAAATTTTACTACCTTCTGTAATCGGGGCAATTCGGATTTGTAATACTTGCAATAACAGTAAAATCTCAACCACAAAGAGATTTATTAAGAAATCAGTACCCTAATATCAAAAGAGGAAATGAAAACAAGAGAATGCACACACAAAATTAAAATATTAAAATCAAATAACACAAAATCTTATGAAAACCCATAACTCCTCCTTTTTTGTTCTCCTTCATATTACAATGTTGGGCTCTCATTTGCAAGCTCAAAGTGTGGTAATGTAAGAATTCAAAGCGTAAGTGGTTTCAAATTAAGAGAATTAGCTCTCTATTTACAAGAATTTTGGGGTTCCGAATAGGATTCCTTGATTGGTGGGACTGATTATCTGTGAGTGAAGAGTTAAACTCAGAGTGAGTGGGAGTTCAACTCACTTGATTGCCTTTTCAACAAATTTGATTGATCTTTTATGAAAATAGATTGAAGATTTGACTATTGAGGTGGAATAGAAGACTGGATAGATTGATTAGTTAGGAGAGAGAATTGTGGAGTCAAAAAGTGTGATTGAGAAGTTAACTGAAACTTCTAAGTATGAATTAGAATTGGAAGAATAAATATGAATAAATAAACAAAAGAATTCATTTATTTTCACAAGGGGGAATATAATTTATGTAATTATTATGTGTGTAATAATTACGAGGGAATATTAATTAAATAACGTGATTATTTAATTAACTGAAATGTCATAGATAATAATCAAATAATTATTAATATTCAATCACTTTATAGTAGAATAATTGATGATTTAATGATTTAAATGTTTAATAATTAAGTAATTAATTAAAATCACTTAATTATGAATTTGAAGAGAAATGATGAAAATAAAATTAGGATGTAGTAGGACACATTTTAATTAAATAATAAAGATTATTTAATAAAATAAGAGGAATGTTAGTAAAGTTGTGTTAAAGCGACAGGTCATTTAAAGTGTCTACATTTTGTCACTCTTTGATATAATTCTTTTTAGGCGTTATTTCAAAGAATAATTGATAAAAATTATGGCTTAGTATGCCCTTGTGGAGAAGTGTTAGTAACTAGGTATTATGGTGCCCCCTCAAGGAAATGACCAAAAAATATGGTGGAGGGCTCATTTGGTTGACATCATGATCAAGATCACAACGCAACTCGCGGTTCAAAAAATGGAGGTCATACATAAAAGTTATGGACTTAGGAAGGTGAAAAGCATCGCGACCAATAGAAGTTCATTATGTGCACATCCATTGAGGTGGGCTATGAGGTATAAATAGGAGTTGGAGGTCAATTTCAAATTTATTTGTGCACATTTGTTGTGGAGAACTAGGAGTGGAAGGAGCATGTTTTGAGTGATTGGAGGAGCGATGGAAGAATACAAGGATGGAGTATACATTGGCGAGTGAGTCAGGACCTATCAGCGTCCAATGGATGCCCTACCTCTAATGAGTTTCATATTTTTTGCATATGTTTTATCTCTTTTTTCATGGAATTTTTTAGAGTAGGTCTAGGCAGATTAGGGCTAGAACGTTGCAATCAATGGGTGCAAGTGGAACACTTATTAGGTGTTGTCAATGCACAAAAAAATAGAGCCGCACTTGGGGGTATGGGGAAACACAAACATGGTGGTCAAGCGATGCGCTTGGAAGGTGCCATTATCGCAGTTAGTGTACACAGTCAACGCACTTGTGTGTGCGGATCGATGCATAAAGATTACACAATCGACACATATGAATAGGGTTTTATTTTATTTATGATTTATTGGACATATGCAATGAATTTTTATTTTGTTTTTCAAAATGGAATTGAATATGTTTAATATATGGAATTTTTATTTTATTTTTCAAATGCAGTTTATATGTATGGATATGTAGTAGATGTAAATGATGGTAGTATGGATGCCTTTATTTTATTTTTATGTGTAATGCGGGGTGGTCCAACAAAAGTGGTTCCTACTTTTTGGCTAACTTTGGCACTAAAATGAATATTCTGAAAAATAACTTCACTTTCATACGCATAATACTAAAAAACCGTTATGAATTTGAAGATGATGTAAACTAGTGATTTTTATCATTTTCTTTATAGTTTCTAACTATATTTTTTCAAAAAAAATTGGAATTAATTTGTGTCCATCTTTCCTTCTCATTCGAAAAGTGGTTTATATGAAAAACTGGCATTTCTAAAGAGTGATAGACACTTTTTTTTTTTTTTAAATGATAATGACATAATTATTTCAAGGTTAGAATTGTAACATCAATACCTAGAGGATTTCATTGGTTTCATTCAATTTAGTTCAAAATTTTATATTTTATTGAGTTATGAAGTGACATTAACTGTAATTTAGACATAGGTTTCCATAGATCGAAATTCATTTTTTCTTTTTTTGATCGAAAGGTAACACAAATACCTATTGGATACATATTTTTCAAAAACAAATTTCCCTATTTTTCTATTTTTCCCGAAGCAACAAACAGAGAGGTTGTGAAATGGTCAGACAACCTATATTTAATAAAACTAAAAATAGAAAGTCGCGATAAACACAATATATACTAAAAGTATAGTCATTGGAAATTGTGTTCAAAGTACCACAATATGTCATTTTTTGTTTCAAAATATAACCTTATTTGTTCATTCATTGTGTTAATGATTGTAGCGTCGACTAGATGATTCTAATAGATGAAATCAAATGTTTGAATGATTTATCGGCCTCAAACATTTGATATCTATTCTACATGATTATTATCATGAAGCATTAGTATTATTGATAATAAAGTATGTATATATATATATATATATATATATATATATATATATATATATATATATATTATTGTCACATTATTAATCATTATAATAAGAAAATGTTATTCATAACTAATGAGAGTTAAAGAGACATGCCTCTTAATATCATGTACATATGTTGCAATGCCCCTGCCGGGGAACCCAGGAGATCTTAACCTAAAACATGATACTAAGTTTGCAAAATAATTTTTTTCTTAAATGTTTACAAACAATGATGAATAAACAAGTGGAAGTAAAACATGAAGTCCATACAAACATAAACATACATCATAAATATAATCTCCAATGGTAGATTACACATCCCAAGGGTTCCTTGACACATAAACTATGAATACAAAAACAACTAAGAATCTACACAATACATCATAAGTTACATCTGAATAATAAAGAACACATACTCATCAAACATCCACTACACATGTCGTAGGGTATGTGATCACAATAAATTACAATTACAAAATAGAAATGTAAGATCAAGAATAGAACTCCAAGAAGATAGGAAAGGAAGAAATTGCAACCAAGATCATCCAACACTGGTACGAGGAGGTTGGAGTCTCAAATAGTAAAAGAATCACTACCACCCGACCTCATGGAAACCTGTGGTTCCACTCCCACCATGCTGAGGAGATAATATCAAATCCCAAATGGATAACAATACCAAACAATTAGGTGGACTGAGAAAGGATCCTAGAAGCACCTATCTCAAGGTACAACTCATAAGTAAAAGGTACACATAATAATCTTAGAGGCAACCAACACATGTAGGAAACCTAGAGTGAAATCAGGGAAGTGTCATCACATGAGTCAACTCTAAGGTCACTTGGTAGCCTCACTGGACTCCGACCCCTAGTGACTCTATGTGGATCAATAGTCCTCTCATGTAGACAAGGAACAACTAACTATGCCAAACTCACCATCACTATTGGATGGGCAAGCATCTTCTCCCACTCCAATTCTTATCTTGTACTAGCACTCAAGGCATGGGCGAGGAATCATTATCTTATTAATTCATTTTAATCCCCATTTAATTTAATGTTATCACTTGATTAAGTAACTTACTAATGATACCCAGGTAGGCACTTTCGGGCTCCAGTGCCTCCAAGGTAAGCCACTTCCCTTCTAACACCTAGATAACCTACCCTAGGTTACACATCTCAAATCATGACTCTAAATCAACAAAGTCTCGAAAGCTCAACAACTGGTTCTAGGAAGTGATAGGAACACAAATATACATAAACCATCATAATATAATTCTTCACAAAGGGTTTGATTTCATTGATCATATCCATCCAAGTATGCAAAAAAAAACATAGATAATATAATAATTTCTAATTCTCGCCTCTTTTAATAGTCCTACTGGGCTAACATACTAAACCCCTCTAAAACCCCAAATCACATAAGGCAAGAAAAGACCATAATAGAATTTAATTTGATAAACCAATTTGTAATATCCATCACAAAAATTAGTTTACCCTATAATTACTAATAGACTATAATTATACAAAAGAAATTAAATTCTAATCCTAAAATTCAATTTATAACATCCACGAAATTAATTGAATTTAGGCATTAAAATTACTAACTCAATATAATCTTATAGTGCAAAATACACCCACATTGATTTTATTCACAAAAGTAATCACTAAAAATTCAACCAATAAATTTAATTAAATAATCAATATCCTAACTTCACTCAAATTAAAAAGAAACATAATTACTTTCCCAAATAGTATATGCAGAAAATTAATCTTTCCAAATGCCCTTCCTATATTACTTTATGTTAAATCAAATGCATGTGAAAATAAAATAATTCAACCAACTTAATAAATTCCCAAAGAAAATATACATATATGTTAACAAAACACCATATATGAAATAAAACCTTTTAAATAATATCTTTAAAAAAAAAAAATTAATAAAATAAAATAAAAATGATTATATTTTTTTTATTAAGAATTCATATGAAAAGGAAAATAAAGTGGGGCCCACGAGCCTATCATCATAGTCCCCAAGGACTGCGCATGGCAAGTCCCTTTGGGGCTGCCACCGCAATCCTTGGACTGTGCACGACAGTACCCAATGGGGTTGTCATCGCTTTCCTTGGACTGCGCATGGTAGTACCCAATGAGGTTGTTGTCGCAACCCAAAGGACTGCACATGACAGTCCCTTGGGCTATTGTGATAGTCCTTATGGACTGCGCACAGCCTCCCATGGGTTGTCGGGTGGTGGCAGGGGGTTGAGCTATGCCCGCCCCCAAAATATTAATTTTTTTATTTTTTATTTTTTAAATAAAAATTTTAAAACAATTTTGTTTGCTAATATTTATCATTTATTATTATTATTATTATTATTTAAAGATAACTATTTTAAAATGAATAAAAATAAATATATTTAACTATAACAAAATAATATCCACCAGCAATTTAATTCTCTGATTGTAAAACAACAAGGTAGGCCTTTTTTATTTAAAATAACAATTCAGTTTCCTCCTAATCAAACCCATCATTTCTAAATCTAGGGTTTTCAGACAACTAATAATAATTTCAACTAATATTATTTTTAATAGAATCTCCCAATTTCAAACCCTAACGAAATCTAATCAATAATTCATTAACAAGAATTGGAAACAAGGGTCTCTCAAGACTGATATCAGAATTCCAGAAAGAAAGAGAAATTTCATGAAACAAAATTCCAGACATGCAAATTTGGCAAGCATGGAGAATACAGTTCTCTCAAAATTGAAAACCACAATCACAAGGGTAATCGATTCCTACCTCAAACACCAAATAATAGAATTGGCGATGACCAGAAACGAAGACAAAATCCAAGTTGTCAAAAAATTGCACCAAATTGAAAGCCTTCACTCCAAAAATCTTCAAAACTTGTGTGTTGAGAATAATGGCCAAACCCTCAACATATAGGAATTCCATTCCCCATGCAAGAGTTGGAACTCAACTCCACAAAAGCTTTGCTCTAATCAATATCTAATTTTCAGTTTAATTTCAGTTGAACTAAAGTCTAATTCTTAATTTGCTCTTATTGAAAACACTTAACTTAAAATTAACCCACTCTATTAATTTAATTTAACCAATTTTGATTGTGCAACTTAATGCATTCTAATAATTTAAAAATAAAACATTTAGTCTATAATAATTTCCACATGCTAAATTAATTCCTAAATTAATAAATATATTTTAATTGAAAAAGGTTAGATTTACAATTAAATAACTCTAAGGTGAATGTATTTAATTAATTCCCATTAATTAAATTATTCTACAATACAATAAACCTTTTAAACAATAAATTAAATTTAATAGATGCATTTAATTAATTTTCAATTAATTAAATAATCTCATAACTAAAAAAAGAAAAGATCTAATTTATTTAAATTACATAATTTAATCTAAATAAATTATTTAATTATAGAAATCACACCAACCAAAATCAAATGAACCTAAAGAACCACATTCATACTCAAGAAATGGGTTATAAACTCACATCAACTAGATGAGTTTAAAAGGGTAGGATAACATAATCTTGTCCACTATTTCAAGACAATATTATAGCTTAGGTTAGGATTTGGATCTGAATATTATCTCCCCTCTTTTACCATTGAGACTAGTAATAGGGCACACTCATCCTGACAATTTCAAGAAGTCGATGCCTGATACCTACAAACCTGCATACAAAACCCGCATGTACATACATACACACACACACACAGGTGTGTGTGTGTGTGTGTGTGTAAGAAAGAAATGGTGGGGATTGGGACATCATGTGGATCCCGCAAGCAGGTAACTATGACTTTATCCCTCAACCATATCAAGAACATCATACAGGAAAATAAAAGCATACTACATCAATATAACCACCATAATCATTCATTTATTAAAATTCACCATGTAGTGTCATACATCCAATATCATAATAAAACTTAAATATCAATGCACACATGAAAGTGGCCTAAAAGAGTTTGGCAATATAAAATTGAAAAGAAAACTATGGGCAGGCACTACATATGCATTGAGAAGGTAACTTGAAACACACAAAAAATCTATAAGTGCTATTACAAGTTACTGCAATGACAATCCTCCAACTTTAACATGGTATCAGAGCCAGGTTCCTTCAAATTAGTATTACAAACTAGAAGGTAGATCTGAAGAGAAAAGTTTAGGAGGAAATCACATAACATTCCATGGAGGATTGAACATTTACAAACTGGGGAGAATTAACAATCCATCGACTATTCCATTGGATAACAGTGATGGCAATTAAGAAAAGACTCAAACTTTAACAACCAACATTCCCATAGCCTAGGGACGGTGTATGGATATCTTTCAATAACATAAGTTTGAGATGTTGGATCACCACTGCCATATATGTCGAATGTAGAAGTAAAGAAAGCATGTGAAACTGTTTGACAGAATGCCTCTCATGGAATATGATGATTACAATCTCTGAGAAAATGGAATCGATGAAAAGGCTTTATAAATGTTCAACAAGCAAGTAGTAGATGTAAGCCAATTTCCAACATTTGTGCTAAGAGCTAAGAAATCAAATGGTTGGAAGGAAGGTGGAAGTTCGTATGGGATGAAGGGAAGTGAACGGTTGTGTAGGAGAATAGAGGAGTCAATGCACCTATATTTTGATTAAGTAGTAGGAAAAGTATATCGTTCCATCGGTTGAAGATGGATTACAAGACTGTAGGTTGTAAATGTTGTTCCTCTTTAGAATATATGATTCTATAAGTACTACCAAGGACATGTCTTCAATGATAAGTGTCACATCCCAAGTGTGATAATCATTGGTAAAGTGTATTGCGGATGTATCCATGAATGTATAGAGTTGAAATAACCAATGACTAATGTTGGAATCAAATTCAATATAATGGTCACGATCATTATCGTGGTAATATTTAGAAGTATTTACCAGAGCATTATTTGTGGAGTGCATACCTAGCATACCATCAATTACCAATATATAGAGAGAGTTCTATTTGTCGTGGCTCGGCATTCTCTACCACTTGTGTCTACACTTGAATCATCCTTAGTGGGAAGATGATTCATAGGGGAGATGTCTCTCAAATAATCTGAAAAGGTTTTTTTTTATTTGTTTCATATGGAACCTCATTTGACCAACTTGTATCAAGGATGTTGATATGAAGATAAGTATTTATTATCCTTGAGTATTACATTTAGCTACTCATTGTAGTCTCTCTCTTATTTGTATTTATATATGTACTATAAGAGTTATTTTCCTTGATCTTTTATGGGAATTCTCTTGTAGGAAAATGAAGATTGATATTAGATTAAGGGAGTCTGACACTTTAGAGGCAACATTGGATGAGGAGCTCATAAGATTGATATTAAGAGGGAATCTGAAAATCCATGTGTGTGACTGCATTATTTTAATGGGCTTGCCCCCTGTGTACATCATGAGGAAGTGATGACTTCCAAATGATTATCACTTGTATCTGTAGAAGTTATTGAAAGGTGAAAATCTTAAAATAACTTAATCTTCTATTATGATGGATATCTTATGATGTCTAAGAAGATCATGATAGATTATATATTGCATGGTGGATTAATATCCTTAAATATACCATGAATATAATTTTCCTATGGTAAGTATCATTGAGGATAATTGTGCACATACCTTATGGACATTTTGAGTATTTGGTGAATGTCATGCAACTTGATGTTCAGGAGGCCATTACATAGAGTACTTGGTGAATACCATGCAACTTTATATTATGAGGCCATTACTCCTTATATCATGAGATGATATCTAAATGGTGGGTATCTTCTGATCAAAGATATCCTTAATCATGACAACTTGATATTACATTGAGGTAATATCTAATCATATGTTTATCCTCCCTAGCTAAGAGGGAGTATTAATAAATTGTAGCTTTAGTCCTTATGTTACCCTGAGGTAACAGTTGTACACTATGTTGTTTGGATAGAAATCATCCTCCCTAGCTAAGAGGGAGTTTTAATGATTGTAGCATCGATCAGATGATTCCAATCGATGAAATCAAATGTTTGAATGACCTATCGGCCTCAAACATTTGATATCTATCCTACACAATTATTATCATGGAGAATTAGTATTATTGATAATAAAGTATAAATATGTATATATATAATATATATTAGATATATGAGATATATTATGTATATATATAAATTATTATATATGTATATGTTATTATCCCATTATTAATCATGATAATAAGAAAATTTTATTGATAACTAATTAGAGTTAAAGAGACATGTCTCTACGGAGACGAGCCTCTTAATATCATATACATATGCATTGAGAAGGTAACTTGAAACACACAGAAAATCTATAAGTGCTATTACAAGTTACTGCAATGACAAACCTCCAACTTTAACAAATTTAGCCCTTGGAAGGGAAGAATTTTGTATAATTTTTATGTGCTTCACCAAAATTTTCATTTTTGGAGCCTTCAAACGAACACCCTTTTGAACGAAGGGATCCAAAGGCCTTCGTGCGAAGGGGGTTCGAACGAACCCCCCTTGGAAAAATCCAACGAAGTTTTCCATGGCCGATTTTTTCCCAAGGGGGGTTCGTTCGAACCCCTATCGACCATTTTTTTTTTTTTTTTGGTATAAATAAATGAGTTTTTTGTGTTTTTAAAATAATCATTTATTTTAATTTATTGTTTTATAATAGAAACATCGAATTAAAAAATTTATAAGGGAAGAAATTTTATTGTATCTTCCAATTTTTTCACAGAACGAAGATGGGAAACAAGAAGGGAAGGCACATTAAATCTACAAGAAAAAGGTCACCATCTGGTAGATAACATAAAAATTGTGAAGAATCATTGGTATATTATTACAAAACTAAACAAGGTATGCATCTGTAAATTCAAATGTATGAGTTTTATATGTCTTTGTTTATAATTTTATTTAATTCAAGATCTAAAATGATACATTTTTGTGCATGTAGCTCGCAATCAACAATTACAAAATGAAGTAGAAGTTCAGGAAGGAGGGTCAAACCAAGTTGAACAAATGGATGTTGGAGAAGGGTCAGGATCAATTTTTTCTATTGGTATGGATGAACACATAAAACTTGCCCAAACTATAAAGAAAAAAAATCAATTATAGAAACTTAGATCATTTACCTGTAATTGATGTGGAGAAATTGATATCACTTGCTGATATTAAACCCTTAAGTCTTTCTAAGAAGAGGTCTTTGAATAAGATAGAAAGAGAAATAATGACTAAATTTGATAATCTTGAAACACTTGAACAAGCCCAATTGCTTTCTCTTGATCTTATAGAAAAAAGTTTGCAAGAGTCGTTAAAATTGTTGGGTGTAGAAACAACATCAAAAAAGAGAAAAATTTCTAACATGCAAAGTGATATTATTGAAAATGTTAGGAAAGGTTTGAACTTTGTATGGAAGCAATCTTGAACTAAAGAAAAGACCATTACAAGAAGAGTTATGTTGACATCCATTGTTGGTAACACTATACCCCAAAACAGACAAATATCTTCAGTTTCATTTCATATTGGTTTTAGTAGGAAAACAATATCAAAATATGTTAAGAGGAGAATGATTTTGGATGATAGCACATTGGAAGGCAATTGGGCAATTATTTATAGAGCTCCTTGTTCTGATAGGATTGAGGAGGGAATCAAGAATTTGGTCATATCATTTTGGAATGATAATACGTGTCCTTCACAAAACACTAGAGATGTTATCAAACAAAATGTTCGAGATAATGAATATGAACATCATACAACATGAAATGTATGTCTTATTGTATAGTTAAAATCCTAATATAAAGATTGGGAAAACATTGTTTGAAAGATTGAAGCCATATTATGTGAGGAGAAACAAAGTGTTTGAAACTTGTTTTTTTCATAATCATATTGAATTTGATCTCCACTATCAGGTTTTCTGAAAGTTTTTAGAAGAAACTTTTGGTTTACAAAATGTTCCTCCTAGTAGATGAAGTGAGTTCATCTCATCCATTTTATGTGACAAAACAAATGATGAAGTTGATCAAATAAATTGCATAAAAGGAATATGTGAAACATGTGTTGATTTGGCTCTTATCCCTTTGAAAAATGAAGATATTGATGTGACAAAGATGATAAATTGCAAGAGTTACAAATATGTAAGGAATGAATTTTTTTTTTGGAAAGAATCCAAAAGGTTAAAATATGTTGAAGAGGAGATAACTATTGGAGCATTTATGGAGAAATTTAAAATTTTGATTCAACCGTACATTCATCATGATTTTTTTTCAAAGTGGCAAGAAAACCAATTCCAAACACTAAGAGATAATTTCTCACTTGGAACTATTCTATCAGTTGTTGATTTTGTAGAAAAATATTGTTTTTTTCATCAAAAGGCCATTCAATTAGAATACTATTTTTAAGAGCAAGTTACTATTATGGTACAGGTGTGTTATCATCATGCACAGTTAGATTTGGATGGTATTCAAAGCACATTTGAAGCATGGATCATCAAGAAAGAATATTACTT
>BSBK01004027.1:215000-227500 GCA_027943335.1 Chamaecyparis obtusa
AAATATAATGGAATATATTTGTTATTTGGATAATGACCATGTGCTGCAAGGAATCGAGGGTATATCATACATGTTATATATGGAATCACACATCGAGTAACCTAATATCCCCTCACCTTGGCCTTCCTCTCATAAAATGGGAAGACCTCTTATTTGATGACATTCTTAGAGACAAGGATCTGAACCCACTCTAAAGATACATCTCCCAAGACCTCAGCTCTCAATTCTACAAAAATCCTCTCAATAATCTATGGTGAAAATGAAGAATGTGATCTCAACTTCTATGTCAAGTCATCAAGGCTCCTCAAAATTGTATTACAAATATCTCTATATAATCCCTCCTCAAATCTACTGATGGCATCTCTAAGTTGACCCATCGCTTCTGCAACACTATCAAATATAGTGGCTAAATCAGGAGTGTGAGGGTAAATAGGGGGTGCAGCAGCATCAGGTCATTGACCCTCACCCTCACCCTGAACCTGAGGTACATCATCCTCATGTACATCTTGGGGTACATCATCTCTATCATGTGTGGCCATCTAGGGGTAACATGTGAGCTAAGTGTTAAAAATTAAGTACTTGCGTACAAATTACAAGTGCATGTAAAATGGAAACTAATATTAAAATCTAAAATTATACATTTTTAATTTATAAGTACACTTTTTTTTTAAAAGATCTAACTATTTCCTAAGGGGTCCTAGGTGTCTTAAGATGTCATAAGGGATGGATAAGGGTCCTAAAATGTCTTAAGGGGTCGTAGGTGTCATATGTGGTCCTAAGGGATCCTAGGTTACATTAATGGATCCTAGTATGTCTTAAGGGGTCTTGAGGGATACAATGGGTCCTCGTATGTATTAATAGAACCTAAGACACATCAATGGGTCCTAGGAAATCATAAGATACATTAATGGGTCTTCGAGGTCCTAAGGGATCTTATGTGTCTTCAGATGTACTAAGAGATGGATAAGGGTCCTAGAATGTCTTAAGGGGTCATAGGTGTCATAAGTGGTCCTAAGGGATCCTATGTTACATTAATGGAACCTAGTATGTCTTAAGGGGTCTTGAAGGTGACAAGAGGTCCGCATATGTATTGATGGAACCTAAGATACATCAATGGGTCCTAGGACATCCTAAGATACATTAATGGGTCTTGGGGGTCCTAAGGGGTCCTAGGTGTCTTAAGATGTTTTAAGGGATGGATAAGGTTCCTTGAATGTCTTAAGGGGTTATAGGTGTTATAAGTAGTCCTAAGGGATCTTAAGTTACATTAATTGATCCTAGCATGTCTTAAGGGGTCTTAATGGTGATAATGGGTCCTTGTATGTATTAATGGAACCTAAGACATGTCAATGGGTCCTAGGACATCCTAAGATACATTAATGGGTATTAGAGATCCTAAGGGATCCTATGTGTCTTAAGATGTAATAAGGGATGGATAAGGGTCCTAGAATGTCTTAAGGGGCCGTAGGTGTCATAAGTGGTCCTAAGGGATCCTAGGTTACATTAATTGATCCTAGTATGTCTTGAGGGGTCTTGAGGGTGACAATGGGTCCTTGTATGTATTAATGGAATGTAAGATACATCAATGAGTCCTAGGACATCCTAAGATACATTAACAGGTCTTGGGGCTCCTAAGGGGTCCTATGTGTCTTAAGATGTTGTAAGGGATGGGTAAGGGTCCTAGAATGTCTTAAGGGGTCGTAGGTGTCATAAGTGGTCCTAAGGGATCCTAGGTTGCATTAATTGATCCTAGTATGTCTTAAGGGATCTTAAGGGAGAAAATGGGTCCTCTTATGTATTAATGGAATCTAAGAGACATCAATGGGTCCTAGGACATCCTAAGATACATTAATGGTTCTTCAGGGGTCCTAATGGATCTTATGTGTCTTAAGATATCGTAAGGGATGGATAAGGGTCCTAGAATGTCTTAAGGGGTCGTAGGTTTCATAAGTGGTCCTAAGGGATCCTAGGTTACATTAATTGATTCTAGTATGTCTTAAGGGGTCTTGAGGGAGACAATGGGTCCTCGTATGTATTAATGGAACGTAAGATACCTCAATGGGTCCTAGGACATCCAAAGATACATTAATGTGTCTTGGGAATCCTAAAGGGTCCTAGGTGTCTTAAGATGTCATAAGGGATGGATAAGGTTCCTAGTATGTCTTAAGGTGTCGTAGGTGTCATAAGTGGTCCTAAGGGATCCTATGTTACATTAATTGATCCTAGTATGTCTTGAGGGGTCTTGAGGGAGGCAATGGGTCCTCGTATATATTAATGGAACCTAAGACATGTTGACGGTTCCCAGGAAATCCTAAGATACATTAATGGGTCTTCGGGGTCCTAAGAGATCCTATGTGTATTAAGATGTGGTAAGGGATGGATAAGGGTCCTGGAATGTCTTAAGGGATCGTAGGTGTCATAAGTGGTCCCAAGGGATCCTAGGTTACATTAATGGATCCTAGTATGTCATTGTTATCATAACTGATAATAATATTGATGATTGATTATCTGATGGAGTTGATGATGAAAACCGACCAATATCATAGGAATACATGATAGTAGAAATATTAGATCATTTATAGTCTTGTCATTGATGTCAAGAAATTGATTTATGATTTATATTATGTTTCCATATCATTACGTAATGATATAAGATGACTGAGTTAAGAAGAAGAGGAAATGAGAAGTTGAGAATTTGTAAAACATAAATGGGAAACTAATACAAATTGGACAATGATTTTATTATGTTGATATGATTGTTTTCTACCTAAAATATGAGTATGTTAAGTCAGTAAAGTATGGTGATGAAGTTTTGACAACTCAGTAAGTAAAGTTGTTTTGGATACCAAGATGAAAAAGTCACTCAGTAAGGTAAAGGTAAAAACTTGGTCACTCAGTAAAGCGGAAAGGTTTAGGCACTGAGAAATGTAACCAAAATTCTAATTGAAGAACATCGAGCAAGAAAAAGGTATTAAATATGAATGTAATTGATATTTAATGATTAGCTATGATGAGTTGGATGATCATGATGATGAGGAAAGTTAGATATAAGAGATCTAGAATTATGAAAATTCAAGATGGAGATCTATGGCTAGATCTAAGCGGCAAAAATAAGTGGAACAAGTTTCAAGAAAAGTTCAAGTTCCTAGGTGAAAAGGAATTGTGTTACCGACATCCAGACCTAATGAATAATGAAGTGAACAGTCAAGATTGACTAAAGGAAAGCATAATAGATGAGATTAAGAGGAAAAATTTTCTATATAAAGGATGATCTTTTATGGATAAATAGTTGGCAAACTGAATAGTTGAAGGTTTACTATGTAATACTCATTCCATAGTTTGTTTTTTGGTTTAATTGGATAGACTCTTTTGGCCACTTTTCATGTGTGTATTAGATCCTTAGATAGATTTGATGTTATTTATGTTTATGGTTTTACTGATCTCATACTTGCATGTGTATGGTTGGCGTGTATCTTTTATATTTATGTTTGATGTTCCTGATATGGTTGAGGGACAGAGTTGTAGTTACTTGTTGGAAGATGCACATGATCGACCGATCCCTGCCATTGTCTGTTATATATTTATACATGTATGTACATGCTCATCTTTTATGCAAGATTTTAGGTACCGGGCATCGACTTCCTTGAATTGTCAGGATGAGAGTGCCCTATCGCAATATCTCAATGGTAAGAGAGGGGAGATAACATACAGGTCCAATCCAACCTAAGCCATTAATTGTTCTGAAATAGTGGACAAGTATCTAATTTTCTACCTCTTCGGTTCGTCAAAATGATGCTAACTCGTGAGCCCTTCCTTTAGGCTTGATTGTTGTATTTTGGTTTAGTCAGTTTTGTTTCATGGTTGCATGTCATGTGGTTTGATGTATTTTTAGTGTTAAAATGGATTGAGGAATTAATTAGGATTAATTAAATGAGATCAAATAGTTACACCTTATGATACATTAAAATATTAAATATAAGATTAACTAATTAATGAGAATTAACTAATTATCTATATTTAATAAATAATTTAAGTACAAAGTCAAAATTAATTAATTAAAAAATTTAATAATTATTACATAAAAAATAAATTTAAATGTACAATTTGAGTTAAGTGGTTATTAGTTGAGTTGCATATTTTAAATTAATTGAAATTAAATAATGCAACTTAAAAAGTACTTTATTATAAAATTAGAACTTAACCTTTTAAAATCAAGTTGAGTTAAAGTGACTTAAAGTTGAGAAAATTAAATAAATAACTCTTTTAAGAAATTTAAGTTCATAAAAACAATGTTGGAGTTGAGTTCTTATTATTGTGATTTGGAGTTAACTACTTTATTGTTTTTAACAGTTGAGTTCTATTTTGGAGTTGCATTCTTTCACCTCTGGTATCTGAGTTTTCTATATAAGAGAGCTTGGAGACCCTTTGAGATCAATTCAATCAGGTTTTGAAGAATTATCTCTTTTCAAATTTTTGGAGGATTAAAGTTTTGGTGTTTTCAAAAGCTTTGGATTTTCAAGATTTGGAATTGATTTTTTATTCAACTTTGTGGATTAAGGTAAGGTTTTAAAATCCTTAAAAGTTATCCATTGAAATCATTGTCTTCTTCATGTTTGATTAGATCTTGTGTGTAAATAATGAGTGTTTGTTAAAAAGATGTGTTTATTTGATAATCAGGAATGTTAGGGAATCGTTTGGAAGGAAAATTTGATTAGAGTTTTTTTTTTAAAAAATTATTTGATTTGTTTTCAATTATGGCCTTTTATGGTTTTGAGGGTTTTGAAAGAGTTAGTTTTTAGAGAAAATGCATGCTTTTGAAATAGAAATATAGATATGTGCATGTAAATGATATATTCATTTGCATATTATTTAGGGAAGATATATTCAGTTGCATGTTAGTTAGGAATGGTCTATTTAGTTGTATGTTAGTTAAGGAAGATATATTCAGTTGCATGTTAGTTAGAAATGATATGTTTAGTTGCATGTTATTTAAGGAAGATATATTTAGTTGCATGTTAGTTAGAATGGTATATTCAGTTGGATGGTATTCAAGGAAGATATATTCAGTTGCATGGTATTTAAGGAAGATATATATTCAATTGCATGTTAGTTAGGAATGGTATATTTAGTTGCATGGTAGTTAAGGAAGATATATTCAGGACTCCATGTTAGTTAGAAATGATATATTCAGTTGCATGTTATTTAAGGAAGATATATTCAATTGCATGTTAGTTAGGAATGGTATATTCAGTTGCATGTTATTTAAGGAAGATATATTAAGTGGCATGTTAGTTAGGAATGATATATTCAGTTGCATGTTATTTAATGAAGATATATTTAGTTGCATGTTATTTAATGAAGATATATTTAGTTGCATGTTATTTAAAGAAGATATATTCAGTTTCTTGTTAGTTAGAAATGATATCTTCAGTTGCATGTTATTTAAGGAAGATATATTCAGTTTCTTGTTAGTTAGGAATGATATATTCAGTTGCATGTCATTTAGGGAAGATATATTCAGTTGCATGTTAGTTAGGAATGATATATTCAGTTGCATGTTATTTAATAAAGATATATTTAGTTGCATGTTATTTAATGAAGATATATTTAGCTGCATGTTATTTAATAAAGATATATTCAGTTGCATGTTATTTAAGGGAGATATATTCAGTTGAATGTTAGTTAGGAATGATATATTTAGTTGCATATTGTTTAAGGAAGATATATTCAGTTGCATGTTAGTTTAGGAATATATATTCAGTTGCATGTTATTTAGGAAAGATATATTCAGTTGCATGTTATTTAGGAAAGATTTATTGAGTTGCATGCTATTTAAGGAAGATATTAGCAGTTGCATATTATTTAAGGAAGATTTTAGCAGTTGCATATTATTTAAGGAAGATATTAGCAGTTGCATGTTATTTAAGGAAGATATATTCAGTTGCATGATATTTAAGAAAGATATATTCTGTTGCATGTTAGTTAAGAATGATATATTCAGTTGCATGTTGTGGTATTCTATTTGTAGAAATTCTATTTTTATAAATAAATAAAATTCATACATGAGAATTCTTTTAGAAAAGGAAAAATAAGAATAATAATGCTATATAATTAAATATTATTTGATGAGAATTTTATATTGATGTGTTTTTTATTGGAGTTTTTGGTTTCTGTGTTTGATTATCGATATGGGTAGTATTAAGTTGACTTTTAGTAATTGTTATCAGAGGCTTGGGGTTTACCTTTTTACTATGGCATAAATATTTACAATATTTGGAATGTGATAATGGTTTCGATCTTTTTACCCAACCTTTGTTCATTTTAAGCTTAATAGTTTGTGAACTCTTTGAGATAGTATATTTTTATAATTTTATGGTTTGAGGACCAGTGTGTAATTGAGGGATTATGGTTTGAGGACCAGTGTGAGTTCCAATTATCTTTTATGGAACTGAAATTGATTATCATGCTTTATATGATTTGTAAGATCTATTTATGACTCGTGAGCCTAGGGGAGGTTAAATAGGTGCATCTTAGAGGAGTGGCTTACAATAGGGGTTCGGGACCCAAAGTGGTCAATACTAGGGTAACCTATCATAAGTTGTGTAATAAGTGATAACTTAATAAATTTGTTAGACAAACATTAATAAGATAATTGAATGCCTTGCCCATTCCTTGTGTGCTTGTATAGGCTAAGGATGGGAATGGGATGATACCTAGAGAGTAGGTATGATTAGAATTCATCATCTTCATGACAGGATATTCTGATTCCCCAAGGGTCATGTTGAGGGTTCAGGGTCTAGAGTGACCAGTCCAAGGTAACTCAACCTGATAAATGCTTGAGGGTATGAGGTCTAGAGAGACCATTCCAGGGTAACTCAAGTAGTTGGCCATGTGATGACACTCCTATAGTATGTAGCCTAAGTCTCCTTCGTAGTTTCTACATTTTCCTCTTGTGGTATGTCTTTAGTATTTAGTATTTTGTGTTTTGGTACTTGTTGGTATTTTGATATTTACTATCTTTTCTTTATCATTAGTGGTACATTTTGAGACAGAGAGCCTTTAGGATCCATTACTTAGTTATTTTGGTGTGTTGGAATTTGTGATTTTTATCTGAGTGGGGTCTGTTTTTATCTCCTCAGCACGGTGGGAGTGGACCTTTGGTTCCACATGGTCGGGTGGTAGTGATTTTATTACCATTGAGATTTTGACGTTCATGATGGTGTTGGATTATGCTTGTATGAGTTACATTCTTCTTGTTCTACATTGGAGGATTTTTCATATCTATGTTATGGTGTTATATTTATACCCTGTATTAGTATTTCAAATGTGATTCCTTTAGGATATTGTACTATACCCTATACTCAGTTATTGTTACATACCTTGTGACTTGTGTCATGGATGTTGTTTCATTATGTGTACCTTGATATATCAGTTATATGTATGTGTTCTTTTATATGATGTTGAACTTTTTATTCATTTGCATTATATAGAGATTGTACATTGTTTTCTGTATTTAGTAGATTAATTAACTTACATAATTATACATCATGGAGCCCTTGGGGTTTGTAATCTATAAATGAGTTACATTTGTAAGTATGTATTTTCTTATGTTATATTTGTATACACCTAAAAATGGTCACCTAGACTATTAGCCCCTTTTGCTAAATCATCAATTGCTTGTTCTTGATCAAATCCTAGTTCTATCATTTATTCGATTATTTTCTATGGGCTAACCATCTTATCCTAAGTTTTTATTTATTTAAAAGGAATTTCCTCCCCTTTTAATAAATAAAAAGCCCCCACTTTTCCTCTTATCCTAAGTTGCACAAATAAAGCATTATTCTTATTTTATAAAAAGGGAAAAAGCACTTTTTGTCTCATATGGACACAAAAGTCAACTCTTATTTTCCCATTGGAGGATATTTGTGCACATGGATTGCTCCTCTTTTAAGCTCCACCGTTGATTAAATATTTTGCCTCTTAATCTCCATGGTCCATTCCTCCTCATTTCCTTTAAAAGGAGAGCTCTCTTCTTCATTCTAGATCCTCAACTTTTTATGCTAATTTTATGCTGCGGGATTTCTAGGTCACTTTGGAGCTTTTTGAAGATTTGGAGCATTCTTAGCATCTACATCTCATTCTTTCATTCTTAGCTTAGCTTCATATTTATGCTTTCTTAGATTAGCTTCATTTCTATGCTCTAGATTAGCTCACATAGATTAATTAGCTTGGGTTGTAACACTTGCATATTTCCTTTCATAGCTTAGCTTACATTCTCATTTCTAGCATAGCATTGCATTGCATTTTCATTCTTGATTCTTGAGGATATTGGCATTCTTTCCCTTGTCTTCATTAAATCTCCCATTGCATGGTTTACTAGCAAGGTTATAGGCTAAATAGCTCTAGCTGAGAGCATTCTTAAAAACCCTTGCACTCCATGCCTAGAGAGCTATGGATCGATTTGTGAGGGCTCATTCTTGAGTTTCCTTGCATGTAATGATCCATAGAAGTGTGACACATTTATAGCACACAATATTGCTTTTGCTTTTTTATTCATTATTGTTTGTAAACTTTTAGGAAAAAAATTATTATGTAAACATAGCAACATGTTTTAGGTTAAATTCTCTTGGGTTCCCTAGCATGGCATTGTTAGGAATAAGGTGTCTCAACCTTGGATAATTCCTATTCTTATTATTTGTTTTGTAAATGTATTTTTTGCAAATAATATAATTAAGTGTGAGTGTACATGTCTAGTTGGCATGTTGATGTGTCACTCCACTTGATGTGTCGGCATCTTGTGCGTAAGGAGATCATGACTGAAATGGTCATGATGGATTCCTATGACGTGTAAGAACTATTTAAGGAATGTGCTATGACAGGTGTAAGAGCATCTTATGACTAGGGCCTTTTGGGCACCCAAGAAGAAGTGGTTGGTGTGTGTAAGAGAATATGCCAGAAATAGGTTGGTATGACAGATTCTCTTACACTTCTCTTATGACCATTATTTTTGGCAAATTCTATGACAAGCTGTCATAGTCTATTCTAGGGATGGACGCTTATTCTTGGGATTGCATGTAACAACTGTGTACATGTGGCTTTATGCATGGGTCTTGGTGGTTGTGCCTATCTTTGGGTCCAGAGGAGTCTATATATATGATGCTGCTCCTATGGGAGAGATATAACAAAATTTAAGTCTTGTTGGCTTTGTCTCTCATTTCCTGAAAGAACTTGCATTGCAAGTGTATTGTAATCTTTGTGTTGAAGATAATACATTGTGCAGGTTTTGGAGTGCTGGGGTTTTTTACCGAAAGGTTTTCCCCAGGGTATATCATTGTGTCATTCTCTATTTTTTTGTATGCATGGTATGTGGTTGCAATATCTTTGTTAAAGTAGTTAGCGAATCTGAAATTGTAAGGATTTATAAGAATTTGCACAATACTCTCCTATAGAGATTAGCATAGGAAGTTGTTTCCGCACTTGAGTTTCCTTACAGGCATTACATACCGACTATTTTAGGAGAAGAAGGAACTAAGATATTCCAAGTGGGAAAATAGTGATTTGATGAAGTGTTGATGTCAGTAGAAGATGAAGAATTGAAGTGAAGATTGAAGAGCGCACAAGGATCTGATTGAGAAAAGATAGTTGCACATCTACATGTCATTATTATTATTGTTTCTTACTATAATTTGTAATAGTCAAATATCTTAACAGAGTGGACTTAACAGTATTATTGTAAATCCTTAAGAAAGGTGGCATTCCAAAAAGAGTGTTTTAAGGCCTCTAACAAGGCCACTCCTAACAGGGTGAAGATCCTAACAGATCTAAGGTAAATCCCTTAATCGGGTCACACCTAATAATGTGTTTTGTAATCTTTAACCAGATTGGCTCTTAACCAGGCGTACTTCAAAAGAGTATATTTCTTAGTGGGTGACAATTCCCACAGTGGTTTTTCCCAAAGCTGGGTTTACATGTTAAATAATGGTGTCATACATTGTGAATTATTTGTGTGAATGATTTACTGGTTGATATAGTTTATTTACTGTTGTCGGTAAATAGAGAATTGTGTTTCTACCGAGTAGTTACCGAGTTAATCAAAGAAAAGTTTATTAAGGTATTTTGTGATCAGGATTACTGATTCACCCCCCTCCCCCCCACCCTCTCTATAATCCAACAGTATTAAGGGGTCTTGAGTGGGACAATGGGTCCTTTTTGTATTTATGGATCCTAAGATACATTAATGGGTCTTATGTCATAACAGGTCTTGGTAAGGGTTCTTAAAGGGTTTTATGTCATGATGAGTCTTATGTTATTATATGTCATCAAGTAAGGGGTATTGTGTCCTTTTATGTCAATAATAGGTCTTGTTGAGGGTTCATAAAGGGTTTTATGTCATAATCTAGAGGTTGTTAAGGAACCTTATATAATGTTGAATAAAAGATTTACTAAGGGTTCTAGGTGTTTTAAGGGGGCCTAGGTGTCTTATAAGGTTTTAGGATACATACTTAAGGGGTCCTAAGATAATATGTTAACATGTCTAACTATACAATGTAAAACAATTTTACATGTAAAATGGAAACATCTAGAACATATACATAACATTTCAACATTAAAAAAAATCTACATTTTCAAAAATAAATAATTTTTGTATAGTTATTAAACTAAGATTTTCTAACATTTTTTAACTAGGTTTGTCTAACTAGGCTTTTCTAGCTAAAGTTTTCTAACTAGGGTTAATAAGATTTTATAACATTTTCTAACTAGGATTTTCAAACATTAGTTTAACTAGCGTGTTTGTAAAAGTATCTAACAAAAAATCTTAAATATATGTACATAACATTTTAGTATATTAAAAAAAACTTCAAAAGTTTAAATATCTAACTATACATGTGTACATAACATTTTCTACAACTTTATAAACTAAAATTTCCAAATACATCTAACTAAAAAAAAATTTAAAAAAAAACATTTAAGAAATATTTTCTACCTAGGGTTTTCTAGCTAGGGCTTTCTAACTAGGGTTTTCTAGTTGGTTTTTCTGACTAGGGTTTTCTAGCTTGGTTTTTCTAACTAGGGTTGTCTAAAATTTTCTAAATAGGGTTTTTTAACATTTTCTAACAATTGATTTGTAAAATTATCTAGCATAATACAAAAAAATACTAAAAACATAAAACTAACTAAGTTATTTGAAAAAAAAATTAAAATTAAATAAATAAATAAACAAAGGATGAATAATGTGTACCTAATATGAAAAACAGTCAGAAGAGGCCGCAAATGCTCATGGGATGTTCATGTCGCGATAGGACATCACTAGGTTTGATCTAACACCTGGGGGTCCACAAGTTTAAAAAAAACAATGGTGAAAATGACCCTCATCGTCGTAATTTATTTAAAATTCCAACTAGGAGGGTTTCGAATGAACCACCCTTCATTCGAACATGCTACATGGGTATGTTTGAACGAAAGGGGGAGGGGGTTCATTTGAACATGCCACATAGATGTGTTCAAATGAAACCCTTGGTAACCTTCAAATGAAGATCCCGATTCATTCAAAGGGGTCAATAGTTTTTAAAAAATTGATTACCAAATTTTCTTTGTGGCGAAAGCAGGAACCACTTTTGTAGGCTAACCCTAAGATATGTAGTGAGCATGTATGCATAGGATATGTTATATGAAAATGATGTTTAGCATGAATGCATTATTATCTCTGATTTGCATGGGGATTGACTAGGGGGTTTCATGTGGACTTGCAGATTAGGGATGATGTGATGATTACTTGGGAGAATCATCCCCTTGTACTAGCTTATAGAAATATGTTAGATGATGATGAGTGGGAGCATTTGGATAGCCTAGGTTTACTTCATGTGACACCAATTCCCAAGATTAGGGAAAATAGAGGTCTAGTTACTACTTTATGTGAGAGATGGCATTCAAAGAGTTCCTCCTTCCACTTTCTAAATAGAGAGTGCACGATTACTTTAGAGGATGTCTATAAGATATTGTAGGTTCCAATCAAAGGAGAGAAAGTAGCCTACTCTATTATGGCGGGGAGAGCTACTTTATGTGATTTTTTTATTTCACTATGGAAAACTTGGGTGCGAGTGACTATGACATCGTATGGGTAGACATGATGGGCTATGATCCTTACTTCATGATGTTCTATGGGGTTGTGGTGGGTGTTTTGGTTCCGGACGGGAGAGGTCATGGATTCCTTATTGGCTATGTAGAGATTGTGATGAAAATGTGTTTGAGAGGGATAGTGTTTTCTTGTCACCAGTTACATGAGATTGTGTATCATGGGGATCATAGCTTGGGATGCAAAGTCACACTTTTATAGGTGTGGTCCTTTGAGAATATAGCTAAATTTCATCTAGTTTTTAATAGACCAGCCATATAGCCAAGACAGGCATACATATATTATTATGATGCAATGGTTCATAGACATATGGGCCATGTGAGATATTGGAGAAACCCATTAAACATATTGAGGGTCTTCACCTGGA
>BSBK01004027.1:232500-341729 GCA_027943335.1 Chamaecyparis obtusa
CTATAGTTGAGATACTCAATATTCCTCATCTAAAATAATCTATTAAAGGAATACTCACAGTGATGGGAGCTCAACATCTATTTACAAGATGGCTTAAGTATTGTATACTAGTGAATATGGAGTGGTTCATGTGGGGGTACAAAAACTAGTGCGGTATGCCCATAAGATAGGGTGGAGTTGAAGGTGCTAGTCCCATCCAGCTTCATTAACTGTCTTTTTTAACATTTTAATAATAGTTTTGTTTGAAGCCTCAACCTGGCCGTTACCTTCAGGAAAGTAGCGTGAAGAATAGTTTTGATGGATGTGGATTTTTGCACAAATATCATCCATTTTTTTGTTTTTGAAGAGGGACCCATTGTTTTTTATAATAGTTTGTGGGACTTCATGATGACTTATGATATAGTTCAAAATAAACTTGGAAATCTATTTGTCAATAGTATAGGTCATCCAAATTGCTTGGACCCACTTTTTGAAATACTCAGTGGTTGTGGTGATGTACTTATGACCATTGGAGGATAATGGATGGATCTTGTCAACGAGATCAAATGCCCATTATGAGAAAGCCCACAATGAAGTGAGTTGTTGTAGCTCCTGAGCTGGTAAATGAATGAGGTTCCCATGAATCTGACATTTTCTGTACTTTTGGATAAATAAGCAGGATTATATTTCCATTGTGGTCCAATAATACCCAATTCTTAGAAGATTCTTTCCTAAGGTCAAGCCACTATATTGGGCACCACAAATACCCTCATGTACTTCTAATATCATTGTTTGTTCTTCCTCTAAGTTGAGACATATTAAGAGTGTACCATTCAGAATACATATGTAGAGTGTATTTGGAAATGATAGTGTAATGTGAAGCTTTCCTTATCAAGGACTTCTTTTGGTTGTGGGAAAGGTCTAGGGGAATGATTTGGTTATTAAGGAAGGCATAGATTTATTTGTACCATAGGGAATTAGGACCAATGATTTTGCATACAACCTCAGACTTGGGGACTTCAAAGGCAGGGACCATGAGTTGTTTGATCATGAACTCACAATGTGTCACATCAGGTGGCATGTCCAGTAAAGATCCTACAGTGGCCATGGCATCAGTTTCCTTGTTCATGATCCTACAAATTTTATTTAATGATATTTATTCAAAGTGTTTCTTGATGTCTTCTACCATGGCTTTATATGGAATCATCTTTTCATCTTTGGTGTCGTAACTACCATTTACTTGGTTGATAATCCACATATACCTTTATTTGTTGGGTCTTCCATTGGAAAACTTTTTTGAGACCTATGATCAGTGCTTCATACTTGGCTATGTTGTTGGTTCAATCAAACTTCAATTTGTAGGATCTAGGAATGGAGTCTCCTTGAGGAGTGATGAATACTATGCCGGTGCATGATCCTTTATGTGTGTGAGAGTCACCAAAGTATAATTTCTACTATTTTTTCTCTTCTATAGTAAATATTCCTTCGTTAGGGAATTCTATCAACATTGGATGACTAGAAGGTAAAGGTGCATATGCCAATTGGTTAGAAATAACTTGACCTTTGATTGATTTTCTATCTACATAGTCTATGTCAAACTCACTTAGGATCATGACCCATTTGGCTAGGCACACTGTCAATGTTTATTTTTTCAAAAGATACTTCAATTAGTCAATTTTAGTAATTAGGATCCTCTTGTCGCTCAGCTTGTTGTGTCTGAGTATCTGTGAATAAAAAACTACAACCAAACATGCTCTTTCAATAGTAGTATAATTTAGTTCATAAGCCACAAGTATATGAATGATGTAGTATATGGCCATTTCCTTTCCTTGTGAGTCATTATGTGCCAGTGATGCCCCCACTGAGTGTTATATAGCCAATATGTATAATAGTAAGGGTTGATCTGGAATGGATTCAAATAATATTGGTGCCAATAGAAGATAGTCTTTCAATTTTGGAAGGCCTTTTGACAATATTTTGTCCATTCAAATTTATGTCTTTTTGCAATAAGTATTGGAATGGATGGCACTGGTCTACCAATTGTGAGATAAACCTTCAGACCAATTGTAATCTTCCCTGTAGACTTCTTAGGTTCTTCAAAGTTCTTGGGGGAGGCATTACAATTATGGCTTGGACCTTTTTAGGGTCAATCTCTATTCCTCTATGGGAGACAATAAATTCAAACAACTTTCCAAATATGACTCCAAAGACACATTTCTTTGGGTTTAACTAGACTTTGTATTCTTGAAGCATGTCAAATACGGGATCTAATACAAATAAATATAGATTCATTTTGAAGGACTTTGTCAATATTTCATCAATATTTAATCTTCCATGGTAATGTGAATCATATCATAAAAATAGTTTTCATTACTCTCTAATATATACAACCAATATTTTTCAAACCAAAAGGCATGACACACCAATAATAGGTGCCACATGCACAAGTGAAAGTTGATTTGTGTTGATCCTCTTGTGCAATATTGATCTGATTATACCTAAAGAAACTAGCCATGAGTGATAGCATCTTATATCCATAAGTGAGGTCAACAATCATGTCACTGTTTAGCAAGGGGAAATCATCCTTTGGACATGCCAAATTCAAGTCCCAGAAGTGGTATAGATTCATATGGTTCCACTAGATTTGGATCTAGTTAGCATAGTCTATAGGTTTTATAAAGCTTGCATCAAGTAGCTTTTTTAATTCTTCTTTGACCAACAATGCATCTTGCGGAATTTTTGTTTGTATGGCTTTTCCCCTAGCTTTAGTATTAGATGGTGAAGCACTAATTCTAGATCTAACCCGAGCATGTCAGAGTATGAATAAGAAAAGGTGATTTGTCTGTCTTTGAAGAACTAAATTAATTTTTCTCTTTCCTCTAGTGTTAATGACTCTTCCAAGTGGATTAGTATTTATGTTTCTGTAGTGCCAATGTTGATTGTCAGAGTTTTCTCCACTATAAGTGGTGATTTCTTCACATTAATGAGGAGTATAGAAATCTCTCCATCCTCTGGATCCTCGTAGAGGTTTTCACCCTCAGATACATCTTTTATTTTTACTAATTTGCAGCTAGAAAAATCCTTTCAATTTTTACCTAAGAGCCTTACATTTTCTTTATTTTTAATTTTTTTACTAGAGGATTGATATAACTCCCCAAAGTATGTTTTCCTATCTAATTCAATGTTGAATCCTTCCTTGTGGTCTCACATAGGTATACCTTGTCTTAGTCTAAATAATTCATCAATAGGTCATCATTCTCAAAAACATCTACAAGTAGTGGATTTCTCTATTCTCAATCAATAAGGTCAAGGTAAACCAAGGCTATTCTATCCTTGGTTTAGAAGGAGGAAATTGGGAGTTCCATCAATTTATTGATATGTGAATCAATCATTGATTCATTGGTTTCATATGAGGATGAGGATGAAGATTTAGATCTATTCCAGAATTGTTCAATCCATTTCTTTTGATTTGTGGGTCTGTATTGTAAAGATAGTTGGGAAATCACCGTGTTCAGATGTAGGGTATATGTAGTTCGTGGGGTATCCCACTCATAATCATTCGATTATGTGTTTAAATAGGACCCTTCAAATATCTCAACTTCATTATAAACCTAATCATTAATATCAATGGGCAATGGGGTATTCGAAATGCCTTATGTAGGTGGTTTGTAACCTAAACTATGATGCCTTGGGTTTTGGGTAGGTGCAATGGTCTCCACAATTCCTTGTTTGTTCTTTCCTAGGTTAGATAACCAATTATACCCTTATTTCTGAACAATGGTGTACCCCATCCATATTCATGAAATGGAATTTTGACCTCGTAGGGTTCATCTATATACAACCAAGAAGATAAGTTTTCCTTGATGATTTATTCGTGTATGTCACCCCATCTTACAAAAACCATTGGTGGATATATAATTGTCATTTTTTGCTTCCTCTCTAGAGGTTGCCTTGGTTTTCCATACGATAGGTAACTTGCCTACACAAAAGGAGTCTGCATAGGTATATTCTCCACATCCTTTTTCTTGTACCTGGATCTTTAGTTCTTATGTGGGTTATGATGTTGATTTTGTAGGATTGGTGGGATCTACATTTTGAGAAGAGGAAATAGATGATGCTTCCTGATTGTTGGGTATATAATTTAAAATAGCTTCTCTAAGAATTGTGAAGTACAAAAAGGGATCTCTATCACCAGGCATGGTGATTTCAACTCCATCATGAGGGAACTTAAGGCATTGATGATAATTAGATGGTATAGCCTACATGGGTGAATACATAGTCTCCCCAGGAGCATGTTATAACCTCACTCTATGTCTTGTACTTAGAATGCAATGTCTTGTGTCACTAGACCCAACCTAATTGGGAGACTTATTACGCCCTTGGAGGGATGTTCCTCATCATAATGGGATATTATTATGATATTTTTGGAAACATATACACAACTCTCAGAGTAGCCTAGTGCTTATACCAATTTTAGTGTACAAATATTCAAACCTACTCCTCCATCTATCAACTCTTGCCTGATTTTTTGGAGATGGAAGGATTCTAGATATAAAGGATCATTATGGGATGGTTTATATGTTGGAAGCTCATTTTCAATGAAAGTGACATGATGAGGTGTGGATAGATATCCCACCATGGATTTAAACTCATCAACTTCTATGTCCTTTGGGATAGATGACTGTTGTAGGGTTGTTCTAAGGTTGCCTTATGGTTTGGCGAAATGCAGATTAGTTCATAGATGGAGATTCGTGTTGGGGTCTTCTTCAGATGATCTAATAGGTTAGGTTGACTTGATGGTAGAGTGGATGAATTATTTGGTATAGAATTTTTTGATGAGTCCCCTTATACTGTGATTTTAGAGCGACCGATGGTAACAACATAGTTGGTGTCTGGACCTTTGATAGTGATGGTGTTTATGGTCAAGTTGGGATCTATTTTGGTATATGTGATATTTTCATTGTTATCGTATCTAGATATGGAGGCCTTACCTTTTCCATGATCAATCAATAGCTTTGAGAAGATCTTATGGTCTTAATTAGTGGTACCAAAATTGGTGATAACTTTGATTTCACTGTGTTCGATGAAATCTTTGAAATGTGTTTCAGTTGCATACATATGGTCATTTTGTTTCTTTTAGTTTTGTGATAATCACAAAATTTATTTTCATTCCACCATGATGGTTTACTAGGATCCTTGTAATGTCTTATCTCAGGTAGGATGATTGAATGGGACTATATCAATTTGTTTAAAATATCCTCAAGAGGTTCTACAAGAAGCATAAAGTCTCAGCATGGAGGGGGGTTCCTTCTTGCAATTTTTTTTTAAAGGATTGGTTGAATTCCCAGATTGTCAGTTTATTCTCCCTAGGAGCAGCATTGTTAACATTTTGTACATGTTTTGATGGTTGGGTTTGTTGGAAATTTATTGGTGTTTGTACCCATAGGACAGGCTATGCCATTTTAGCATTAACAATGCCATCGTTTGTCACATTCTTGTTTTTGGACCAATATTTGGTTTTTTCATAGGGTGTTGTAGTACTAGTCTCTTTCTTGATTATTCCCTTCAAGGTGAGGGATATTTCTATTTTTAGCCCTTGTTCGGTCAGCTCTTTGAAGGATTCTATGCAGTGGGAGTTTAATTCACACATCATGTCTAGCTGGTAGTTTTTAGCGAATGTGTGGATCTTTTCTGTCATGGGGATATGGAAAGATGCCTTGGAGGAAGCATTAGAAAATGTTGTAGAAATTATCCAAAGTTCTCTCTGCTCTTCTACTCTATAGTAAAAAGATCCATTAATGTTATTCTCATGAAAATATTATGTGAATAATGTGATATGAAATTTTTAACTAGTTCATTCCATGATTGTATCCCAGGAGGAAGTCTAGAAAACCACTCCCTGGATGACCCACCAAGGCTACGTGGAAAAGTTATCATTAGATAGGTGTTGTCATATGCCACTTCTATACAAGTCGTGAAAAAATATCGTATGTGATCACGGGGATCACCCTTTTCCTTGTACCTATCAAATTTAGGTATCTCAAAGTTGTATGCAAAAGGTGGCATGTGTAGCATCCTATCAAATGGATAAGGAATGAAGTCAGATTATTTTTAATATTGTTTAGAAGTGCATGTATGTATATTTACGACCCGTTGTTGGAGGGTTAAAATCTATTGAGCAAGGACTTTAGTGATGGCAGTGTGGATGACATTGTGTTAGGATCAACAAATGGGATCCCACTATTATATGATGATGCCTAATTGTAGGGGGTTTGTACCTCATGTTTGTATGTGTTGTAGGTACAAAGGGAGTTGGAACATATTGGGGTGGTGTTGTAGGATGGGAATTGGTGGACCTCATTGCTCCACATTATTCTAAAAAACTAGAAATAATCTTTGATTAATTAGGGTTGGTTAGAGGTTATTATTGAGGTTCCCCTTGATTGATTTGGGGGGGTCCTAGATTGGAAGGGACGCCTATTTGAAGACCGTTAGGTTTTTGACCTTGTGGATTCATATTGGAAGAACTTGTTGTCATTGTTTGAGAAGTACCCATTGGATGGGTAAGGGTCAACATAGAGAATATTGTTGTGGTGATAGGTGCACTAGATGTGGGCAGAAATTAGGTGAATAGAGGATAATGGTACTGGATCCCTAGTTTCATGGAATATGTGGTGACTTGGGTTGCACTTTGAGTGGTTCTACTGGATGGAAGGATAGAAGTGATTTGAGAGGGTGTAACTCTAGCAATCTAGGATGATGGCATGTGTATGGCTTCTAATAGTTGGGTCGATTTGTTGAATCTAGAAGGTAACTTAGCACTGTTTAGTGCAAGAAAGTGAAAGTATATATTTGGTTCAATTGTCAATATGGATCCTCCAACAATCATTACCTTAGGGTATCATAAGGCATCTTTATTATCTTCCCTTATGCATCCATCCCTAATGTTTTCAAGTGCATCTTCTGGTATGTGAGGTAATTGTGGAATGTCAACTTTTGTTTTCTTGTGACGTTGCATTGTCTCTTGGTTTTTTAAATCTAGTGTCAAGGTCCTCAGAGTAGTGAAGTCAATTTCACTGGTAGGAATATCATGGGGATCCTTGTTTTGGTCCATTTTTTCTTTACCCTTCATGGATTGTGGGTTTGGCATGTGAAAAAATATAAATCTACAACTAAGGTAAATGCAAGACAACTAGGAAAACTAAGTTTAGGATTCTTAATCTTTTGGATTTTCTAATTTGGGGATGCTAATTCAATTTATGAAGTATCTTGAAATCCTAAGAAAAGACCCAAATGATATTGAGGACTATCTTGACTTCAAAAGTAGAACAAAAAGTGATAATTCTGATAATGATGTCTATGAATAAGACAAATGTTGGCAAGAATGACAAGTGCCTAAGACAATACAGGTAGATAAAGATGATAAACAAAATTTCAATGAAGTCAAGATAATATGCAAGACCACTATAGGAATTCCCTAAGAATATGTATCCTCTAATTTGGAAAATGACTCTAGAAATTGTAATACTTAACCCTTGGATATGCAAGCTATGTTTTTTGGATTTTTCAGATTTTGAAACTAAAATAATGACTATAAAAAGGGTAAATTAATATGCAATGTTCTAAACTCTAAATGTAATAATGACACTAAAATGAAGGATATGGTCTCCTAATATGCAGGTGTATGTCGATCATGAAAAATTTTGGGATAAAGGACCAATGATATGTGTAGGATCTTGTGATGTTTTGTTGTTTTGAGTAGGAAATTATTTAGGAAAAGTTCTGAAAATGTTCAAACACAAAAAACTCACACTAAGTATATAGTTGTAGGACTGACTAAAAAGAAATGATTTGTGTATGTTCAATGACTTTTTCAAGTTGCAAGTTTTCATGTGGCCTATCACAATAAAAAACAGAGACAAGTAGTCTAACCTAAGGTCAATGGCTTCAATTGTAACATTATAGGCCCATTGCTTGGATTCCCATCATCTCACACAGTCGTTTCACACTACTAGAACATAAAATTCCTCTTTTATGTGCCTATGTTTTTGCCTTTTTCCAGGTATTATTATCATGCTAATGAAGATCTCTTTCACTAGCACAATACCTTGAGATACATATGATGGGGATCTTGGGGGAGATTCTTCCCTCCCCTTGCACTATAATAAGACAATGATTCAAAAGTGGATTGGGTGGCCTCTAATTTAACAAGGTTTTAGTCAAATTTGTGGTGTCTCCCCAATCGGTTTGTACGTTTGTGAGACACTTATGTCTCTAGTTGACCATGTTGGATCCTTAGGCACTATTCGCATGGTCCAACTTATCATCAACAAACCTCGCCTGACCTCGCAGAGATAAGACTAGAGTTTACCCAATGTCTTGTTTCTATACCGACCAAAAGGATTTGTTAGTTTGAGTTCGTCCTTTGTCGGGTTAAGGGCACGCCCTCCCCTACCCCCAGACGGGCCTCTCTAGAAAAGAAAATGGTTTTTACTCTAACAAAATGTGCAAACGTACCAAGAACTCAAGGCACAAGGTTAATTGAATTAAACACCAAAGATGAAATGTTAACTAGTCTACCATCCATCCATAAAAGCACATGGATTCATTTTTAAGCACCAAACTAGATGAGATTCGCATTGTTTAGTTTTAATGCACCAATCTCAAATGTATTTTACATTGTTCAATTTTTAGCCCCAACATCAATTTTAAGCACCAAACCGAAAGATTTATTTGTGATGTGTGTTCATACACTGTTCATTTTAGGTGCACTAAAAGGAAAATGGATTTCTTTTAGATTAACAAAATTAACATTGCCTCCACGCCACAAGCTGAAAAACAAAAACTTAAAACAATAAAATCTAGCAATTAGTTTCGGCAATCCGTAAGTGCACTAGGATTAACATAACGACAACCAAAATTTGAGTGATTCTACTTACCTTGTCTAAATATGTGTTAAAGATCCCCTCATATCCGATTTCTGCTTCTAATGCATCGATTTGTAGTCTGCGAGCTGGTTGTTTTTTAACTTGATTTGTCTTTCTCTTTTTTGTTGTTCACTTGGCTCGTGGATCTTGAATTTCTTGTTCTTTACTGGTCCAATGTGTTTTTTCATGTCTCCATTTGCATCTTTTTAACAGTGTGAATGCATCTTTTTACAACAGAGAATCAGAATTTTAGACAATTGAATGCATCATTTCAACACGTAGAGTGCCTCATTCCAAAATAGTGTATGCGGCTTTCGATAACAGTAAGTGCGGCTCTACAAATATGGCAGGATGAGATTGTACATGTGTTGTTTAAAAGTAGTGATTGTGGCTAAAGCATCAAGTATTTGTGGTGATTTTTAGCAGAGAGTGTGGCAAAAGCATGTGTTGTGTGTGTCATTTTATCACCTGTGTAAAAACATTAACCTGAGACAGAAAATAATAGTAGTTCAATTAAAAAAAATTGTATGTCAATGTTCAAGAATGTATAAATCTCAGGGAAATAGTCAATTCTTAGAATAATAAACACTGTAAAAATCCACAAATATAATAACCCAGACAACACAAAAAATGACAGCAGAATAGCCACTAATAGCAGGAGAGTGCTTCGCATGTAAATAGTGAGTGTGTTGTTGTGGTTATCTGAGTGCGTAGTTCTGAGGTTGTGTGTTTTTTTCTTTGATCCATGGGTGTGTATCTCTATTTAAATGAATACGGTGATATAGCATGCTAATTGCATCAATCTAGCTATGTAAGTGCACTGATTCATTCCGTGTCTGCGTCAAATTAAATTTGTCTTTGCGCAAAATAGAGAAAAAGTTGAATTTTCAAATGGTGCTTCATGTCGAGTTCACCATTTGTAATCAGGGTAATTCAAATCTATAATATCTGTAATAACATTAAAATCTCAACCGCTAATAGATTTGTTAAGCAATTAGTACCTTAATATCAAAAGATGAAACAACAAATAAGCAAATGCATATACAAAATCAAGATATTGAAATTAAATAACACAAAAGCATATGCAAGCCCATAATTCGTCATTTGTTGTTCTCCTTCTTATTGCAGTGTTGGTCTCTCAGTTTCAAGCTCAAAGTGTGACAATATAAGAATTTAAAGTGTAAGAGGTTTCAGATTAAGAGAATTAATACTCTATTTCTAAGAATTTTGGGGTTCCAATCAGGATTCCTTGATTGGTGGGGCTGATTATCTATGATTGAAGAGTTTAACTCAGAGTGATTGAGAGTTTAACTCACTTGATTGCCTTTTCAGTATATTTGATTGATCTATTAGGAAAATAGATTGAAGAGTTGACTGATGAGGTCGAATAGAAGATTGAATAGATTGATTAGAATTGGAAGCATAAATATGATTAAATAAATAAAATAATTCATTTATTTGCACATGGGGAATATAAATAAATAATTAAATGTGTTTGTTTATGAGAGGAATAATCAGTTTAATTGAATAAATATCATTTATTTAATTATGAGTGAGAATATGATTTATCTAATTATTATATGTGTGTAATAATTATAAGAAGTGAATATTAATTAAATAGCATAATTATTTAATTAATTACTTTGTAGTAAAATAATTGATGATTTAATGATTTAAATGTTTAATAATTAAGTAATTAATTAAAATCACTTAATTACGAATTTGAAGAGAAATGATGAAATTTAATTTAGGATATAGTAGGACACATTTTAATTAAATAATAAGGATTATTTAATAAAATAAGAGGAATGTTAGTAAAGTTATTGTGTTAAAGCGACAGGTCATTTTAAAGTGTCTACACCTTCTACTCAACAAACTTGTCCTCTTTCTGAAACTTTCAATAAAGTACCCTTATGGGTAAGGCTACCGAATCTTCCTCTCCACCTTTGGCTGGATTCGGTTTTGGAAACTGTGGGAGAAGCTTTAGGGGACTTCCAAGTGGTGGACTTGGACTACTCTAAAAATTTTAAGACTACTTATGCTCGTATTCTAGTGGAGATTGATGTTTCTAAGGGTCTCCCTGAACAGATTATTTTGGAGTCTCCTTTGGGCTCTTGGATTCAAAATCTGGATTATTAGAATATTCCATTCAGATGTAAGAAGTGTCACAAGACTGGACACCTTGCTGCTCAATGCTTATCTAACAAAAGCAAATCAAAGAAATTGCCCTCTTGGTGGGCGGGGGCCTCTGACCACCACTATACGGTTTAGAAATCTTATATGGAGGGGGGCTTGAGCTCAAGCCTTTCTCGGAGTGATCATGTTTTGGATGGTGCTTCAGTCGACGCTTCGGCTGCTTCTGGTGTTGTCTTTGTTGCTGTTGGTGATGGCTCTGATGTGGCTCTGTCTCATGAGGTAGCTACTGTCCTTTCGGGTGATGCTTCTACTTCCCCTGTCCAGATTGCTGACGTTGTCCCTGTCCAGACTACTGTTAATGCCCCTGTCCAGTCAACTAGTGCTGTCTCTGATTCTGCAGCCTTGTCCACGGACGTTGTTGTTGTCTTTGGTCCTGCTGCTGCTTTGGGGCGAGAGTTGCGCGCTCTTTTGTGACCTACTCGTTAGGGGGCTTGTCTTGCTCTTCTTTGACTTGGCAGAAAGATGCAGGAAAGGTGGAGGATGGTTGGATTGTAGTGAAAGGCAAAAAATTCAATCCTTCCACTCCTTTTGATATGAACTTACGTTCACATAAGAATGGGCAAAAATGTAAATCTTGATGGCCCTTGTTTGGTTGTTGGTGTGGGCTTCTGTCCACTTGGTAGGAACACTGGTTTGTTCCTTCTATTTGTTTAGTGGGGCACCACTGTTGTATTGGTTCTTAATTGTAAAATCTATCTATGCTCTTCTATAAGGTTTCGGGTCCTTTCAAAACCTATTTTTACGTAATCAAAACAAACTTGTCCCAATTAATATAAAAGTCAACAAATTAACCAAGAAGATTAATGAACATTAAAAATACATACAATATTTATAAGCATTCAAACAATGTCAAATCTACACATGAAAATATTCATTTAGGAATTGATGCGATATCATACCCCTTGGGAGAAAATATAAAAAAATACAGAGTAAAAAATGGCATTAACATGTTCCTAGAAGGAAGTCTTATAGTCTATAACCATTTCACTTTTGCTTTCAACTCCACAACATTTTTATATCTTCTTTACTAATTAAAAGCATGCATATATGTATTCTTTAACACTAGTTAGCAATCTTAGGGGAGAAACAAGGGTCGTCTACAATTTTATAGGTCATCCATATTTGCTTGCACCATCTCAACATAACCATACACTTGAAACCATGTCCTTTATATTAGAAACTATATAACGGTGTACATAAACCATGTCTTTAAGAGACTCGTAAGTATTAAGAGGTATTTCAAACTCTTCCCATGTTTAATTGTGTCCATCTTGAGATCATTTAGTAAATCCTAAGTCATGTAGAGAGGTCCAATAAGGTAAGAGAAAAAAAATGAGGGTTGGAGGAAAGACATGTCGAGATGAGAAAGTCTAATTTTTTGACAAGATGAGGGAAAAAGGTGGTGGTTGGAGAAAAGACATGTCAGGATGAGAAAGTTTGAAATCCCAATAGCATGATGAAGAAGGGAGTTTGGACAAAAGGCATGCCAAGATGAGAAAGTTTGAATACTTTATGAAGTGAGGGAGAAAGGGGGGATTGGAGGAGTTGGGATGAGAAAGCTTGAAATCCTTAATGAGGTCCCATTTTGTAGTTGAAACATTAAATGTCTATATCGTTTCATTTTGGACACAAATATCCTCAATCATTATGTGTCAAATTACTCACCAAATTATGGTTGTCAATTTATGTTCATAGTTACAAGAAAATAATAGACAAAAATCATCTTCCTAAGTGTTCCATTTTTGTCCTCACCTAGTTGACACATCTTGTCTATCTATTTTAAAAGAGTATCAAATTAGAGTTAGACATGTTAATCATTTTAAATAATATTGACATGTATTTATGGTTCATGGTCAAAAGACATCTTTAAAGCTCAACAATGTATTAAAATTCTAATTATGTGATTTGTTAAATCATTTGATTTGTAAAATTTATAAAATAATCAAAATAAACTTATTTAATGGTTTACGAATAAAAATTTTATCATCAATAAAATTTGATTTGATATCTTTAAATTAATTTTCAATTATAATTATTATTATTTTGAGAGATGTAACTCTACATTGACACCACACTTTCTTAATTGTGACATAAAAACCAAAAATAGATCAAGGGATTGATTGTGCTTAATGTTTTCTACTTTCTAGTTTAGTAGGACCAATATATCAACAAGTTTCTATTTATTTGAGTGATTCCACATTAAGTATTGATTATAGTAGATTGATTGGCATAACGGATGCACATACCCAAATAGATCCCACTTGAGGTACTATGCTTACTATGTTGCTTGATTTTATTAATGTTATTGCATTTCATTATTTAGTTATGGCATTTAAATGTTATTTAGGCATAAGTCAAGTGTTCATGAATCAATTGTTATAGATTGTTGTTTACATATTTAGCTGGAGCTATAATTTATCTAAATTATTCAATCCCTTATAATTATAAATTGTAGGACACAATTAGTTGCATTATCAAGTATTTTAATTATATGTTGATTTAGTAATGTTTGTTTCTAGAATCAATTTTTTTTTTTAAATGTTGAAAACATATTAGGAAACCCAGCAAGGTAAAGTACAAATTTGTGTCACACTTTAGGCCAATTTATCAGAACAAGTGAATTTCAATATTTATAACTAAAATTTAATGTTGGTAAAATATATCGTCTAACTATATTTATTCTAGCTAAGTTAGATACGGGTCACAACTTTTCCAAATGAATATTTTATACTACTTTGGGTCTAATTACAAAAAAAAATTATTTGAAAAACTCAATGTTTCAACAATTCTCCCACTCTTTTAATTTGCATTTTTAATAAATATAAAAGCACCCTTTTGTAGATCTATAAGTGAAGTTTATATAGATATAGATATAGATATAGATATAGATATAGATATAGATATAGATATAGATATAGACATAGATATAACTAAGCTAGAATGAATATAGCTAGACAGTATGTTTGACCACAAAAAATTAGTCAAAAACTTATAGCATCTCTTAATGTATACATAGTACAAGTCTCATCTCAACTTTACATCCTTGGTTAATAATATAGTATATCCTATGATAACTTATGGTTACTTAATGTAGAATAAGTTCATGTCCTTTAGGTAAAGTGCATGACCACATTACTCAAGATAATTAGCTGATATAGGAAACCATACATTTTCTATGCCATATGTGAGGATTATTTCCAAACTACAAGAGTATTTGGATTTTTAAGTCATTTCTTATTTTCATAGATACAGTTATTTTGATGTTCAACACTTTGGACAAATAATTTCTCTCCTAACACCATACAGGAAAGGTGGGTTGTGGCATACAACTATTGTATGCAAAGAAGAAGAGATCCTTTCAAAATATTTCTTCCAACTCGCACCCTTAGGAAGACCAAAAGAGTTGTAGTGAAAAAAATTAGAGGCAGACAACCAAGGGGGTCAAAACAACCTAGGGATAATTCAACCTATCAATCTCCTCTTGTAACCTATAATTTTAATTCTAGCTCTACTACACTATTTCTCATTTATATCTTATTATTCTTTTCACATCAAATAATAGAGTATATTGGAGGAGGTGAGGTTGAAGAAGATATTGAAACTGTTACCTTTTTATTTCCCTTTGTTGATCAAGAGAAGAATGATGCAATGAGGATTGTACCCCCCTCCCCCCCACCCCCCCACTCTTCCAGATTTCTATGGCTTAGTGACAAAGGATCTTCATATATTCTTTTTTGAATTTGATATACTTTGTACAATATATGATTATACTACATATGGGACATATATTGAAACTATTTCCAACCATACTTAAGAATTCAACATTAAGATTGTTCATGGGCATTGGAAGAAATGTAGTAGTTGATTGGAACACAATTAAGGAAAATATCCTTAAGAAATAAAAGGATTATTGTGAAGGAAGATATGTGAGAGATAATGACATATTTAGGTTGACTTGAAATGTATATGAAACTCTAGAAGGTTGTGTCAAGAGATTTTGTCTACCGAAATCTCACAAGACTAATTGATAGGGGACTCCCTTGAAATTGGTTTTGTTATAAGGAGTCAATGAATAACATTTTGATTATTTGAACCTCATAGGATCAAGAGATATATTTGAGGTTCAATGGGAAGATGTTGTGCAATTCAATGAAGAGGAGACTCACCCTAAGAGAAATATCTACCAAAACAGTTGTGGATGTCTCAAGGATGGAGCTTAGTAACGTGTTGATGGACATGAAATAAGACATCATAAACTACACAGAAACACAATTTAATATACTAGATGTCAAGAAGAAGCAAGAGGATGAAAAGGTAGATTTAATAGAATATTGCCCATATTGTTTCCAAAAGAATAGATATTACATGTGCAAAAGAGTGACAAGTATTGAAGTCCAATATGAGTGACTAGACTTCAACACACTAGAAGATGAATATGGCCAATTATTCAATCTAAACCAAATAAAATCATGAAATCAACACCAGGGTACTCCGCAAGATCTATTATCCCATAATTCTCTTTTTTTCAAATTCCTTTGCAAACATTGTATTAATCAACCTCCACCCATATAACTAGTCATGGTTCATACCTAATACTAGTTACCTGCAGCAATTTTTTTAACTTTCAAAACCAACTATTTTTATAAATCCTACTAATTTCTCTCCCAATCCACCAAGAGTCACTCAATTTACCAGCTTGGTTTGTACATTTATGAAGGGATCTTTTTCCAAAAGGTGTTGTTTATTATCAACTAAGTTGTTATTTTTTCTTTTCATATTTCCTATTTACTTTTTCTTGAATAAATTTGCTTTTGTGTAATATAACAATTTTTGTTTTCAATAAGCTCATGTCAATGGTTGTGTTCAATACACTACCTATGGCATTGAGTTTAGCAATGTGCATCTTAGCTTAGGTAGAACCTTACCCACTCTAACATCACCATTAATTGTATAAATTTAGTTCATGGAACCTTCCAATAATAGACTAAATCAACACCTTGGGCAAGAGAGAGTTACTAGTGAAGACCCTCCATTGCCAAAGTCATTAGATTTAAGAAGTATGAACATGAACCTATACACTTTGTGTTATTTTTGCAACCTGCACAATAGAAGCTATGTACACAAAAAGAGGGGGGGTCATTCAATTCCAAGGCACCAAAATAGTCAAAATCTTTCTCTCACACATCTCAATGAGACTTCTCCTCTTCAAACTCATTGAAAACATGTGCCCTATTATTTATCGCAGATAAGTTGGGAAGGTGTAAATGTCAGTTATAATATTTATGACATCATGATAAGAAATGTGATCATCGTGCAAGCATCTAAGAAGTTGAGAAGAAGATATATGAACATGAAAAGGATAAAGTATACAAAATTTTGTATAATTTATACCTAAATGCCTTGAACGAGGAAATTAGTTTCCCAATGCCTAGGTTTGAGGCTTGATCAAGCAACTAAAGGAGGACATTTCATTCATACCAAAAAGATGTGTCATGTTTTATGTCTTGTTAGTGTATAGGGAAAAGAGACACCTAGGATTTTAACTCAGTTTTTCTAGTTTTTTGGTAAGATTTTAACTCATTTTTAAGAACAATATTGTAAAACTTGATTCAAGAAAAATACTATCATTCTCAAACTTGTACTCTAGTTGTATACCGTTGAATCAATAAAATAAGTTATTTTTACTTTTTCAACAATTATGTATTATATGAACTAAATTTGGTTGAATATGATTGATGTTGTCCTATGATAATACTATTTTGTCCTAGATTTATAGTCCATTTGAGTTTATCTAGTTGTGCAATAATTTAGTTGTGAGAAATTGTCATTTAAATCTTTGATAGACATTTCAAACTATATATATATATATATATATATATATATATATATATATATATATATATATATATATATATATATATATATATATATATATATATATATATATATATATATATATATATATATATATATATATATATATATATATATATATATATATATATATATATATATATATATATATATATATATATATATATATATATATATATATATATATATCCTAGATTTAGAACCTAGTAATGAAATGTTTATGTAAAATCATATAAAATTTTGGGTTAGCGTGTTGTCGTTTAACTTATTGATCATATTATGTACTCTTACACAAGTATAAGTCATAAAAAAATCAATGTTCACCCCTTTTATGCTCTAGAGCTCATTTTTTTTGTTATTTCCTGCTCTTTCACTTTCTTAATAATGCAATATCTTTTGGCAATAGTGATCTCAATGATGGAGGAGATAGTTTCGTTCAAAAATTCAATAATGAGTTGATGATCATCTATTAAAGGTGTTTCTACAAGTTAGTATGCTACTCCTTGTCCTTAGTTTTTTTTTTTGTCGAGATATTCAACACCAAACTCATTGAGGATCATTACCCATTCTTTCATGCATCCAATTAGAGTAGCTTGGGATAGAAGATACTTGTTGGCTTAACTTTGGAAATGAGCTTATTTTTTAGATTGAGCATGTACTGTTTGATTTTATGAGAACAAAAGACTATGAAAATTCATGCTCATTCCATTGAAGTATAATTTAGCTTGTAGCTCACTAAAGTACAACTAGAGTAACCTAATGCATTGAAGTATAATTTAGCTCATTGCATTCATTAGAGTCACTAGAAAGCAACCAAATGTATACTAAGCTATATATAGGGAACATATCATTTTGGCATTCCTACATATTAAAACCTCAAATTATAATTATTTGCTTCACCGACTTAATTAACTCAATGATGTTGATAACCAAAATTTTACTTCTAGTTCATATATATCCTTGGTTTTGGTATGACTACTTAACCTTGCAAGAAGCAAACAGCTATTGCTCTATGCTCAACAAAGGTTGAGTATCAAGGTGCAATTTTGGGTAGCCAAAAGATTCTTTAGCTTCAAAAATTAGTGACAAAATTCAACTTTCCTCCTAATCATTGCACAAATTTTTTGAGTGACAATATAACTGTCATTCACATTTCACAAGACCCAATAGAGCATTTGAAAACTAATATATTGATCTCCATGTGCACTTCATTAGGTATCTCATCCAAAATGAAGTTCTCAAGTTGAAGTACTTGCTTGTTCAAGAGTAGGTTGTGGACATCTTCACTAAACCTTTAGCATCACCTCATTGTATTTAATTCGATGATTTCATTAAAAGAAGTTGTCCTTGGGGAGAACTTCTTGAATCCTCCATTCACTTTGAATGTTTTCTATTTATGAGAAATTGTTGTTATGATCCATCTTTATATGTTGGCAGTTTTTGTTCCTCAAGTTGCACTTAATGGGGATTTCAATGGAAATAAATTTATTCCCTAATTGATTCCTTTTTAGGACCTTTTCAAACCTAAGTTGTTAAATTTACTTAGGAGTTTAGATTAAAAAAAATTGATGCTAATGTCATAATTATATCACTTGTCATCATCTTGTGTTATCCTATCTTTCACCTTGAGTTTGTAAGCAAGGCTTCATTTGCATATTGTTAGTGTGAAAGGGGTTATTTAGCTATCTAATTATTTATTAGCTAGTTCTCCACTTTAGCTCTCTTCACACTTAGCTAAGTTTACTTAGGGACTTTTTCACTTTATCCCACATTGGTTACATGTATTTAGTCTCTTGGGTGGTAAGCGTTTTATATACCCGTCTATTGTTCTCTTATGAGCATCTCATTCCATTGCATTGGATACAATTGCATTGTAATTTCATTTTATAGGTTTTTCTCTTGCATTCTCCTAATGTTATTTTCCTTCTTTAACATTTGCAGTTCTCTCTTGGAGAATACCTCTTTGTTGTTATTTTGATCTTGTATTATTTGCATTCATAGTTTTATTTCTATTCATTTGGACTAGTTTTTTTCTGTTATTCATCTTTCAATATTCTAATGCATATTAACATCTTTTATCTTGTATTTTGGATTTGGCAATATAGCATTCTTTGGTGTTTCTCTCTTATGAATGGAAGGTTAGTTATTGATAAAAAACTTGTTTTTATATGGATCTTTCTGGTGTATGATTACAAAGGCAAAGTCTTAACAAGTTGAAAACAAAACATGTAATATATGCATTCAAAAGGAAACCTCAATGCCAATAGAACTATTCAAAATCAAATATCTTTCCACATCTTGGCATCAAAAGAAAGCAACAAAGTAGAAAGCATTAAAATGAAACATCTAAATAAGTGACCAAATGTATTCAAAACCAATTTAAAACCATAGATAACAAACAATCTTAACTCAATAAGCTCCATACATCAAACTTTAACCAACCCTTTTCATATCAACAACCAATGTGCACTTCATATTAATAACCAAATACATATATTACACAGAAAAAACAAACCAACCAAATGAAAAATCTCATTATCCAACCCGAATTCTTTATTAAAGAATGAAAACCAACTTAAAAAGTCATGACTCAACCTCCTTAAAAACAAACTGAAAGGCTCAAAAAGAGCATACCATAAATATATTGATACATAGTCAAAAGAAACACTCAATCAAAGCTACCCTCTAGATCAAACAAAAAAAGACTTCCCAAAAATAATAGATAATGTCTCAATGTGCCAAGAACTCTATCAATCAAGTAATTTTCCCAAAAGGTCTGAGTGTTCAATTATAGACAAGGTCTAAGTAACCCCTAAAACAAATCACAATGAACATATAGCTATATGGCTAATTAAAAGGATAACTTGACATGCAAAGAACTTCACATAAAAACAAAACTAAATCATCAATACAAAACCAATCTGAAACAAGTAATCAATCAGAATCTGGAGTTAGTTTACGGCCGTGATCTGATGGTCCCTTAGACTGTTTGACCTAATGGACGTCATTAAAATCTTTCATTTCATTTCAGAATCCAAAATTTACAAGAAAAAACCCAGAAAAGGCTCAATAAAATTTGAAGCATTCATTCTCCACTCCAAGTTATCAATTAAAAATGAAAGAAAACTCACGATGTCTTTTTTGAGACAAATCCCTCTTATAGAATGTGCTAAGAAACTCAGAAAAACAAACCACCAATTTGTGGACACGGATGTGGGAGTTCAATATAAAATATCTGCCAATAATGATTTAAGACATACATTTGACAAGCTGACCAAAACGAAATCTAAAAAAGATAATTGTATTTATTTAGAGTTTTTGGGAATTTCCACAATTTAAAAGCTAAACCTAGTTTGTTGCCCCTCACAGTAATGTCTGAACTTCACAAAACATGTAGTGCTGTTGAATTCTTTTCTCTAATACGGATCACTTTTAAAATGTACACCCACTATTGGACGTGCCTTAACTAAGATGATCAAATTTTAGTTAGGTTTTCCATCTAATGCATTACCTAGATTTGTTCTCATGCGGGCATTCAGAAAACATTACCAAGAATAAAACACCAATATTTATACTTGATGATACTTATTCCAAACAATTTATTTGTCAGGGAAAATGTTATGCTCTAAACAATAAAAGAATGCTTATGATACTTATTCCACAATTCTATACTCTTAACATGCAAACTCTACGAGGCTTCAAACCAAATGACAATAGGAATAAGCATTTATCAGTTTTGCCGCACCTAGAACTTCACAAGAGATAAGATTTACAGTGACAATAATCACAGTTTCCTTTGTCTTACAACAGAATGAAGGCATGAACAAGGCACGTTGAGGTAAGGACGGATGCAAAGTTAAAAGCAAATCACAATCCTAAAAAATAACCATCTTTGCTGCTCTAAGTTGGCCCCATATTCCATTTATTCAAGATTTACCTTTTTAAAGGAAGTTCATATTAAGAAGTTACAATAATGTAACAATTTGGTTGCTCGTCATCTAACAGATCAAATTCACCTTTCATAAGTGGGTCAACTTTACATGACCAAACTGCTGTACCAGACTTAGAACCATGGGCACTGATTTACTGATTGGTTGAAATTTACATGTTCTGACTTGTACATAATATGCAAAGATGAAGTTGTTCACATGCAACTTTTCTGAAATAAATTGTTGATTCTCAAGGAATCATGTACAATGATAGAAACATAGATGTTTCCCGACGAGCACCTGAAGGACAGGAGCCAACAATGTCCTATATCATAGAAGGCGCCTATTCCTCCTCTTCTGTGCAGGCCTTTCATTATTTCCATCATCTTTGTCATTAGTACATTCATCAACAGCTTCAGTTCCAATTACCACCCTTCCCCTATTTCTTGATAACTTTCTAATAGGTGTTTCTGCAGCCTTTTCAGAATCAACAACTGCATCTGAATTGGTTCTATGAGGCATCAATTCTGCACCACTCTCCACGGCATCCATCATCAACTGTATAGACAAAATCTCCAAGAAATCACTACTAATATTTATTTACAACAAATTAAAATACATGTGACTAAGAAACAGGTCGCTTTAGTATACCTTCCAATCTCTGAAATCAAACCGAAAAACAAACTGACTGTAAGCCACTTCCCCAGTTTGAATTTCTTTGGATGTGGGTGCATTTTTAGGTTCTGATCAGTGAACAGAAAAAATTAGATGGCCAAAATAAGTATTCAAAATTGTAAAGACTCAACTAAAATTGCACAACATGAGAAATGAAGGTGGAAAATCACCAACTATATGGTTGCCTTTGTTGTCCAAATTTATTTCAACTCTGCCATCTTTAACTAGAAATGAAAGTGCAAATATATTTTCAACAGTTTGTGAAAATGATATTCTGTTCAAAACCAAGCACTCCAATCTAGCAATCTTTTGTTTTCGCAAAATGTTGAACATTGTTGTCATATTCTTGTCAGTTTCTGATTTCTCTTCCTCGGACTCTTTGACCTGTAAAACACAGAATTCAGTTGTAAGAGAAAAATACAAAGCTCTCTGCCTTGAACAAGTTCTACAAAACTACATGACTACTCATGTAACATTAAGAAAAAAATACATTTAGGCACATAAAACCATACTGCTTCAGGTCGAGTCCTTTCGGTAGGCTTAGTATTCTTTCTTTGTACAACTGCTCTCCTCTGTTTAGGTTCAATATCCATAGGACCAAGCCTGTAAGAATCATATAAGTGATTGTTGTAGCAAAGTATAATTTATAACTTGAAAATAGCAAATGCTAAAAATATTTCTCATGGAACTCACATGGTACAAGCACCTGATGCATCCTGAAAAGCAGATGATGCTAAACGCCCAAGTTTATCCCAAGGTATAAGATTTTGATCGTTTGTCTCCAGAGCCTGGCTTTCATGTGTTTGGCCAGCATAATTTGTCAGAATAGAACTAATAAAATCAACTGGAGTTACACCATCACTATTTTGTGACCTCCTGACAGTTGCAAAGAGTGTCGCTGTGATATCAAAGAGAGTCTCAGCATCTGCCACTTGTTCACGAGGTTTCTGCACTGAAAACAAAACATTTTGGTTGATAACAAGAAAAATTTACAATACTAAAAGAATAACAAAGACCAACAAGAACACTTTCTTGATTCCAATATTTGAAAGACACAGGTTAGCAGTTCACATGATAAAAAGCATAGCAAATTAAAAGCATTAAATATGAAAGTATATAAATTTAGGCCAGTAAACTCACCAAGATTATGCAAGCTTTCAACCTTGCTAAATATAGAGTCAAATTTGTTTGAATCTGCTTTCAATATGTCTTCTTTCTGTTCTGGATAAAATGAGAATTTGTCAGTCAGTTCTTAGACTGAAAAATAAGCAAATATTCATTTGTTTGACATCAATAAAAATCATCAGAAAATTCTTTCGCTCAAAGACATCAGCAGAAGACAAACCCTACCAGCAATTGAAGTCTTGAGGGCATGATAATGAGATCTTAATATACGGCGCTGTACAGTACTCTGATTTTGACCATTGAATTCCGTAGAAGGGTTGATGCGGTCCTTTTGCAATACTCTTACCCCCTGAGAGGAGTTTTCTTGTGTCTCATTTGTTGTTCCCTCTGCATTTACATTAACCAAAGCACCACGCTTTCTTCCCACCATCCCTTTTATCAACTGGTCCAGCTTGCAAGTTCCCAAAGTTTTGAATTAGAAGAATGAAACTTAATACTATATCTTGAAATTGAGGAGAATTCGTTATTGTCTAAGAAAGCAAAAAAATTCAAAGAGGGGAGTTCCTGAATTTGCGTATATAACTTTTGTCTGTCCTACCAACAAAATACTAGATTCCAAAGCAAAGGTGTTATATGACTAATTGAAATACAATATATTAAAAAATAAAAATTTAGAAGAATGAATAAATCAATCCACCTTGGCCTATCCATTTCTGCAGGTTTTATTTGGCACCTTAAAATAGTAAGATGGGGTAAAATTACGAAGTATACAAATAAGAGCATGATGAAAAGCGAGTAAAAGTATTGACCACAAGTTTATTCCCAAACCGACGTCTCCTCATTATTGAGCGTTACGCAAATCAGGCCACCTAAAGCTACTTCCAAGGTACATGATCTTTAGGCTCCAATTTTATTCCCTTTAGAAAATTTGGCGTTATTATAAACATCAACCCTGTTGAGATCCACTAATAAACATTTTAATTTGTACTTTCTAAAAACTATGTTAGCTTTTACAATCAAACTAAATTAAGGATGTGTCAGAAACACAAACATAAGTCTTCAAAATATCTAGAGCATCATCAAGTGTCTCGGTTGGACTTAACAAAAAGACATAATTCAATATATCAAGGCAACCAACAGCTTGAAAAAAAATTAAAAAGGAAACAGAAAAGATTATTAAAATATGCTGTCTGTAACTTCACACAAAAAAAAGTTAACAGCTGTAATGTCCCCTTCCTAATTTGCCATGAGAGATCAACTTGGGTAATAATATATTATAATTATTATTCTTAAAAGGCAACAATGAAAAGTGGTGACTCAATCCTTTTGAAAGGTGGTGAACCTTCCACCAATAAATTATAAAGGAGGATTCACTCCAAGCATTAAAGGAGATACATTGTGCTGTGAATCAAGGGATAAATAGTCAGTACTCTATCAGCAATCGCTACTCGTTAGAGGGCCGATCAAGGTATAAAGCATGAGCAGATCATCCACCAATTAATACATTCAGCAGTCCCTTGCATCAGCAAATATAATCATAAAGGATTATCTAAGTAATCAGCAAGAAGAGCACACAAAAGGACTAACATCAATTCATAGAGATTGATCAGCATTTACATCCAAGAAATTATCTTCAGATCCGCAGGCTGATATTATATCAGATCAGCCATCTTCAGCTTCCTTCCTTCTGACAAGTAATTGTGGTATAATTATATCTATGTGCATAGGAATAATAGATGGTGCTTAAATGAATGATTGTAGTAGGATATAGAATGTGCTTAAATGAATGATGAATGAATGTGCTTGTGGGAAGGGCCTGAGGTGTAAGCAAAGAGGGTTGCCAAGGCTACGTAAGTAGACCATCCTAGAATGGACCAGAGGGCCCTTCAATCAAAGAGCTTAGGAACCCACTTACAACCTCCTCCCAACTCCATGAGATGAGAATATAGAATAGTTATGCATACTATCTAAACCCTACCTTGCGAGGCAGAGGGCCTAAAGTAAAAGCAAGGGGGGTTCCTAAGGCTACGTAAGTAGGCTGTCCTAGAATGGACCAGAGGGCCCTTACTTAGGAGACCCAAGTAACCCACTTACGACCTCTGCCCAACTCCACAAGATGGTATATGTTTTTTGAAAGATGAGACATGATGGGAAAAGCAAGTACAAACCACCAGTGGGAGGGTTGTGGTAGACATCCATCTTGGACTTGGCATAGAAATGGCTTCAGGTAGATCCATCATGTCTCTTCTTCCAAACCCTAATATTTTTGTGGAGTATTATTGATAATCTATGAATACAATGTGATGCCTAACCATAATTGTGTGTGTGGATATTTGTATATATTATTTTTTATTCAAGTCTTGAGGTGCATTATCAAAGATACTTAATTGGTGAGATGTCACCCTAACCCTAATTTGTTGCAGTTGTGATTTTAGAACAAATTCTAGGGCAAATTAGGAAGGGGACATTACAAATGGTATCGAAGCATGATCCTACCATCATGCAAGGTAAAAGATGAAACAAAGAATCATTCCAATCAATAAGAAGATATCTAACAATGCATGTATTGTGTGTATACTTTGTGTATGCTTTGTGTCTTCATGTATTCATACATTCATGTGTATACTTCATGTTTTCAAGTGTATGCTCCATGTGTGGTTCTACTTTTGGTTGATCTAGAATAAGAGAGTGACTAGAGTGACCCCAAGATATGAATTTAATGGCAAACATTGATCAAACTAAATCAGTTTTGATGCCATTACAAAGATGGCTTTCCTAATCCTTTTCTTTTGAAGATTAGAGAAATTTTGTCTTAAAATTACAAACCTTGTAAATCCTCAATACATCGGTTAATATCAGAGTTGCAACATTAAGCAACTCACATTGAGAGATTTGTCTATAAATGGGCATTGCTTGAGGACAAGCAATTTTGAGAAGGACTCACTGCAATGTTCCCTTTATAAATTAAGATTTAATAAAAATAATAATAAAATTAAAATATAGAAAAATAGGTAAACAATAATAAAAGATAATATAATATAATTACAAGTTAATTAAGTAAATGAAAGGTCAAGAGGTACATAATGAAGAGTTGTGAATCCCACAACATAAGATGGAAAAGGGAGGAGAGTACATTTGAAAGGAGGAGGAAGGAAGAAATAAGAGAGCAAAAGAAATTAAGGAAGCATTAGTGGAAGAAGAAAGGAAAGTGAAGAAGAGAAGGAAGTGATTCTTTCAAAGGGGCAGCAATGATGAAGGGTTGTGACCCTTTCGAAGGATGGTAATTGTGAAAGGTTGTGACCATTATGAAGAGGTCTGACTCTCCCTCACATTGGAAGACATAAAGGGGAGAAGGTTTCATTTTAGGACATCCAAAAAAGATCAATTTGGGGAATAATATATTATTCACAAAAGGCAACAATGAAAAGTGGAGACTCAATCCTTATGAAAGGCGATAACCCTTCCTCCAATAAAGTATAAAGGAGGATTCATTCCAAGCATTGAAGGGGATACATTGTGATGTGAACCAAGGGATAAATAATCAATACTCATTCAGAAATCGATACTCATTAAATGGAACATCAGAGTATAAGGCATGAGCAAATCATCCAACAATTAATACATTCAACAATCCCTTGCATCATCAAATATAATCATCAAGGATTATCTAAGCAATCACCACGAAGAGTGCACAAAAGGACTAAGATTGATTCATATAGATTGATAAGCATTTACATCCAAGAATTGTCTTCAAATCAGCCATCTCCAGCATCCTTCCTTCTTACAAGTAATTGTGGAATAATTATATCTATGTGCATATTTATAATAGATGATTCTTAAATGAATGCGCACAGTAGAATGTGGGATGTGCTTGATTGTCTACAACCCATCATGTAGAAAGGGTCTTAGGTGTAAGCAAAGGGGGTTGCCAAGGCTACGTAAGTAGGTCGTCCTAGGAGGAACCCACTTATGACCTTCACCCAACTCCACAAGATGGCAAAAGAGAATAGTTATGCATACTATCTGAAACCTACCTTATGAGAGAGAGAGAGAGAGGGCTTAAAGTGTAAGCCAAGGGGGTTGCCAAGGCTATGTAAGTAGGTCACCCTAAAATGGACTAGAGGGCCCTTACATCGAAGAGCCAAGAAACTCACTTACAACATTTGCCCAACTCTACAAGATGGTATGTGTTTTCAGAAAGATGAGGTAGGATGGGGAAAGCAAGTACAAGCCACCAAGTGGGAGGGCTATGGTAGACATCCCTCTTGGACTTCACGTAAAAATGGCTTCTAGCGGACCCATCATGTCTCTTCTTCCAAACCCTAATATGTTTTTGAAGTATTATTAATAATCTATGAATATTGTGTGGTGCCTAACCCTAATCTTATACGTACACACACACACACACACACACATGTATATATATACACATGTATATGCATGTGTATATATATGCATGTATATATGTGTGTGTATATATATGTATATACGTATATATTTATATATATGTGTGTGTGTGTGTGCATGTGCGTGTGTGGATATTTGTATATATTGTTTTTTATTGCAAGAGTCATGTTTCAAGGTGCATTATCACAAAGATATTCAATTGGTTAGATGTAACCCTAACCCTAATTTGTTGCAATTGTGATTTTAGGGAAAGTTAGAAAGGGGGCATTACAATAGCGCATAAACAAGAGCTTTGGAGACATACAGTACATACTAATAGTAATGATATGTAAAATACATTGACCAATGTTATATTCAAAGTCATGTGTACGCTTATCCAAACCTAGCTTATTAGTTTACTTGCACCAATCTGATTGACTTCCAATTATTGATAAGTCACTAATAGATGTTTAATGCAAAATATGTTCAATAAACAAAAAAATGAATTTTGCAAGGAATAGAATAGTGATGAAATCTGAAATCTGTAAAGAGATGTTACATTGCACTCTGGATGTCATGCAAATATAAGAAAACAACTATGTTCATAAAACCAAAAAAACCCACTTCTCTATTTATCACAGATGTTACATCAAATTTGAAGATGTCATGCATATGTATGAAGACAACCATGTAAAAAAATAAACCATTTATAAAATTGTCATATTTAGGGTTTAACTTTAGAATTGAACTCCTGCAAATTTTTGGGATGGCAATGGAAGGGATGCATTTTTGGAGCAAGTTTTTGGCCACAAGGGACAATAGCTATTAAAGAAACAAACTTTTAAAATATAAGGAAATTTCAAATATTCATATGATAATATTAATAAAGAATTTTCATCATAGACCTAAGTTGTTACAAGTAGAGGCACAAGAACCAAGTACAACTGTATGGAGAAAAAAAAATTGCCCTAGGGTACAATTCACTTGGGTATGTAAAACTAAATACATTTGATATAATTATGCATTTAAAGAAATTCACTTAAATCGTAAAACTAAATGCCAAATTGGTAGTGATCAAGATAAATATTAAATGACAATTGATAGTTAAATTGTTAATATTTATCTTTATCAATTGGCATTAAATAGTGCTAATGTTAGTTGTTTGAGTTCTTGATTTTAGTCTTCACTCCCAAATCCCCTCATCGCAATCAAATTTGCTAAGTTACTAGATTCCTTTGTTTAGGCTTGGATCCTAATTCTGGTGCAATCCTAATTCTGATTCTACTCGGATTCTGTCCAGATTCCAGTGGGATTCTAAACGGGAATCCAAATTCTTTGTGGATTCTGGAGAATACAGATTTCCGTCTGGAATCCTATTGGAATCCAGAGGAATCCAAGATCACAGCAATAAACATCTTGATGCAATGGCATTCTAGGGTAATCAGCAAATCTGCATGGTGGTGTGTTGAAGTGGTTCTATGTTGCTCAATTGCAGCTTTAACCGAGGATCTCGATCATTGAAGGGGCTCGGTCACTAAAGGAACTCAATAAAAACCTCTGGCACTCGGTGGAACATGTACTCGACGATGCATGTGATGCTCGGTCGACGTGCTTGGTCAGTGATGCCTAGTCTGCTCGGTTGTTTTACTAGTGCTCAGTAGTTCTGGTTTACGAACTGGAGTTCTTGGAGTTTTGGTTGGCCGACTTGGTGTATTTAATGTTGGTAGCTTGTGTTGTATTCTCCTATGTGGATCTTGAGGCCGACATGGAGAATTAATTGTTTGTAAGGCTATTTGAGAGCCGACTGTTGTTGCATTTAATATTTGTTTGCAGTAGAAGTCGACTTGGCTTAGGAGTTAATTATTTCTTCCAACCGACTTGTGGTTGAAGAAATGTATTTAAGGAGCGTTTGGGTAGTTGTTTAGGACTCAGTCAATGGAGGTAGATTGATAGGACAATAATTGGATCCAGCGAGATCTTGAAGATCAGATTGATTGTCTGATAGTTGTAATAGAAGAGCTAGTGGTATGCATGCTTGGAGACAAGGAGATTGCTTGGTGGCTTGCCAGCTCAAGTTTAGATCTGCCTTAGTGTTTCCACCAATTGCTGATGTGCTATAGAGCTGGACTAGCTAGGAGATTGCAGAAATATTGTTGCAAGTAATTGTATTTGGCCCTAACCCAAAAGGCCTCACAGTCGGGCATGTTGAATGAAATTCTATATGAGCATTTTATTGTTGTGTTTCCGATGTGGTTGTTGTTGTTATTGTTGTTGGTGTAGACTTGGACTGTCCATTATGGGATTATCCATTCTGCCCTATGTCACATCTAGACAAATGTCAACTTCAATTTTACTCACTTTTATTTCCATCCACTCAATTATCGCAAGAGCAAAGTGAGCTCAATAATGTCAACTATAAATGGCACAAAAAAGAGTTGTCATTCTTGATCTATTTACTACGGAGAAAAATGGCTTTATATGGCTGATTTGAAAGTATAAACAATTTACTTCATTGCAGAACCCACAAATGTTACAACAAAGAATGAGGATAATTGCTTGTGAGATACAACAGACTATAAAGTGCGTGCAAACTTCACACCATATGGCATTTAGACTAATCCCAAACAGACCGGCCGCTTTTTGAATGGCCGCATTATTTTTTATCATATCAATATGTATTCGTAAATATTTTTGGGACATGTTCTTGAGTAACCAATCAGCTTGTGCACAATGGGCTTTTTTATTAAAAAAATTCTTTGGTGTTTTGCTTTGTATTCTAATTTATTACGAAAATATAAAGTTTATAGAGATAATGATATGGAAAATTGTAGATATGGTGTTAATCATTATTATTATATGTTTGAAGTTTTGAACCAATGATGAATGAACATTGACATGTTACATATATGAATCTATGAATCTATGAATATACATACATATATATATTATGAATATACATACATACATACATAGATATATATATATATATATATATATATACTGAATCTATATGTATACTTGCGGTACCAGAACCCACCCAAAAAAAATTTGTCGAATCCCAAAATCTGAATCCAAACCAGAACTAGGATTGGCTACTTAGCAAATTTCCTATATGATAGGAAATCCCACTAACCAGTAGGGGTTTGGGAGTGTAGACTTTGATGGTTTGAGGAATAGTAATGATAAGTTGCACAAGGTATTAGCTATGAGAAAAACCCAATGATAGAAGGGGTGTGGGGATTTTTTTTAGAGAAAAAGAGAAAAGAGAGAGTGAAGAGAGCAAAATGATCTTTACATTGGGAAAAATGATGCTCTTAGGGGCTTTTTAGGGCTTTTGGATGCAAAAAAAAAAAAGTCAAAAAACATCTACTTTGTAATTTTTTAGTGATCAGCACCTTTGGGTACTCCTGGGACACACCCTCAATGTACCCAAGACATGCAAGCATATATCCTAGGCATACTCAAGCATATCCCCGGGCAAACCCATACCCAAACATACCTAGTACAAGTGTTGGGCTAGTTCCAAGCGTACCTAGTAACTTAGTCATAAATAACATAAAGCCATTGCTAAGATGGGTAATTGAATAGGAATAAAGACATGTTTGAATGGAATATTACTTAGGAGTTGCATGAATTAATATATATTTACATCTAAGTTACTAGGGTTCGCCCCCTAGCCCTCCGAACTTGCCCAAGTTCGAACTGGTCCGTGGTCCGGGTCCAGTCCGCCTGTGGGTTCGGACAGGGTTCAAAAATCTAGGCCCAGTTCGAACTTCTGCCTCGGACGAACAGACCCAGGCGGACCAGCTCACCAAAAATCGAACCCATGGCGAACTGGGGTGAACTTCAAGGCTGTTTTTTGCAAATTTTATAAATTTTGGACATGCGAAACCCTAAAAGGTGGATATGAAACGATTTATACAAATATAACATTAAGTATAAGAATAATTTCTTATACTTTAATTTATATTTGTATAAATACCAGTTAAATACATTTCAGGATGTTTGAGATAGGTTTCAGCTTCATAGGAGTTAAGATGCAAATTCTAGATTTTGGGGGTTTTCGAAAAATTCCAGACTAAGCCAGATTTCAAGATTCAGCAAGGTTACCTCCCACAATCCATCATGGCTTTCTAAGGTCAAACTAAAGCTGGCAAAACGACTCTCAAAGGGTTTTAACTCGTTTTATCACAGACTTAGCTTAGCTCTTGGCCAAATCCCAAACAGACATGACTTCTCAACAGGCCAAAATCACTCAAACCTCATTTGCCGGACCTAGGGACTTGAAAACAGCCACCAACAAAGATATAAATGTTAGATATTGGTCCTTTTGTGTTGGATATACATGTTAGATATAACTTATATGAATATCTAACATTTATATCCAACACAAAAGGACCAATACTTCAACACAATACTTTTACATTTTATGTCTTATATCCCCCCGTCCCCCTGTCCCCTAGGGTGGTGTAACTATGACTTGAAGTATATGATGGTATGATCACGACTCATGATGCTATGATTACAAGTTTATGGTGTTTTTGTTGTTTAATTGTTGTTTTTATGATACTATGTGACATTCTTACTTTTACTCATGCTTCTAGGCTTCATAAATATGTATATATATAATTTTAAAATTTTTACATGTATTTTCGAACCCGAACCCGAACCCCTTTTCAAAATTTTGTCGAACTTGCGAACCGATTCTTCGTACCCGAACTTCGAACCGAACTCGAACCGGTAACTTAGATTTACATATATGAGCATCAATTAATAAAGATGTGTTTGAATGGTACATATGTTTAAGAGAGGGATTTATTACAGAAGTTTTGCTAAAGCCTTCAAGAGAATCAAGACTGCATTTTATATTGTTGAACTCATTAACAAAGAGGAATGATTAAGTAAAAAGACAATTGGTTCTATTCCAGATTGATTTCAATTGAAATACTAATAGATGGGATTGTTCTATGAGTTGTTTGTGCAAGGCATGATTGATACATTTTTTCCATTATGAAAGTGGCAATTCGTGTTGGCCATGGCTCAACTCATATTCAGTGGTATAATGAATTTATACAAGCCAACTTTGTCTATGCTAGTTCTTGTATACTAAACAGATTGTCTAATATATGAAACAAGATAATCCTCCACTGTGACCTCAATAATGAAGATGGAAAGATCTACAACAAGAGGTATGGGGATGGATCTCGTAGATTGGGTGATCATGATTGATCATTGGTCCATTTCTTGTTCACACTTACAGTTTGGTGGGGGTTTGAGGACAACACCCTTCATGGGGGTCTAGGGGCAGCACACACAAACCTTCATAACCACATAGTCCTTCATGGCACACAACATTTTAATAACTTTTCATGCAAAATATTATATGGGTGTATTATGAACCAAAAAGTCATTGAAAGGTTATAAGATTTTTTTTAGAAGTTCAAGTAACTAAAATGTGCTTGGGTATGTTAGGGAACGGACCTAGGCATGCCCTACAAATATTTTGACATCCTGAGTACATTTTCAAAATTTTGGAAAGAGAGGAGATAGTGTGGAGACATTTCCTACCCATCCCCACATTCTTGAAATGTCACCTATAGAGTATGTGGTCATTTTAGGCAAGGAATGCATCCCCAAGGATGCATAGGTTTAGAACTACAAAACCATGGGCAACACCATACTTTTGTCTCGACCTCTTTGCTTGACTATGTATGACAAGTGGGTTGAAAGCGTACAAAATGTGAGCTCAACCCACTAAGGCCATCCAAGCAAAGCATATATGCAAAATAATTATTGTGATACAAGGTCTCCATGCAATATGGAGTCCAACTAATTTGAGAATACATAATAGTTAATTGCTCCTAAGAAATCGACTTAGCTATTGCTGTATAAAACATGTATCTACGATCTAGTCACGTATGAAGTTAAGATTGAATATCAATGGCTAAGTGTTGTAATTCATATACCTCAAAAGAACAAGAAAAAAAGGTACAAATTGAACTCAAGATGGAAGATTAACAATACTTTGATTCATCAGTACTATCAAAATGCGTAAAGGTCAATCAACAATGAAACCATAGCCATGTTTTAACATTACTTATTCTACTCATAATAGATTATTTGATTAAAACACACCTTTGCAAAATGAAGTCCATAGAAATCATAAGCAGATTAACAAGAAAAACATACTAGCTAGCAGTGCTAAATTTACCGTATTCACAATAAATCCAGCAAACATAAAATCAAAGTGTAGAGAAACTTCTCGTCTAACAAACATAAAGAACTCAAAACAGACAGTCTTCCAAATGCAAACATAATTTAGAGCTTGTAGGCAATGTCCAAATGAAATAAATCAATGACCTATTGGATTTCAGGTTGTAATCAATAATAAAAGCAGTTGAACTTATTGACAATGGCTTGTACATGTATTATATCTCAAGGTCAAAGGAAAATCCTGTGCCAGCAAAGTATAATGGCAGGGGAATGCATGGCAAGACCCCTAGCCTTCAGACGAAGAACTAGCACAGTTACTCTCCTATCCACAGTTTTCTAGGCAAAATAATAATCATAATCCCTAGTTGATTTTTTCAAATTTCATCTAAAACCCTCTGCAAATTCCTCAAAAGACTAACATAGTATCCTAATTGTATTAGAACCAGATATAACAGCAAAGAAGTCAAAATTGATATTACTTCTTGCCATATCTGTCTTCATAAACACACAAAAACTTAAATGGAAACCTGTTATGCTGCTAGCCTGATACAATAGGTTTAGATGTCATCCAGACATTCTTCGACAATAAATGGAAATACCTCAGTTAAATTTTCAAAACTCTTACAAAGTCAGATAATATAAGCCCGAAATAGAATTTTCCCGTAACATCTACCACCAATTTATAATTGTAAAGCATAAAACTCAGCCTAAAGGGCAACAGATGTCATCTAGTGACAGAAACCCGATGGCCAATGGGCACAAGATCTAAGTGTAAAATACAAAACAAGTAGAAATCAGTAGAAAGTATCATTCAAAATCACAAAAATTTGAAACAGAAAATACAATGGAAACAGAAAAATCAACCCATATGTCAAGTAGGCTTTCATAGCAAATGCCCATTAAATCCAATAAAATACTGTATCCAATTCTGGATGTGCCATACTGTAGCTGTCAGACGAAATACAAGTCCTAGGTGATTTTAACAGAAGAGATACTAATCAGCCCTGGCATCTAAGCCAAAGGATCCCCTACAATACTTGTAAGGAAATTACCAAGAAAAAGGAACACAGAAAAAGTTAAAGGATGCCAGATAATTTGATAATAACACCAAATGTGACAAATCACAAAAATTTAAAACCACCCACCAGAGGCAAATCTTTATGGGTTCTGATCACCAACTGGATATGAGCTCACACAAATAATGAAATTATAGGCTTTGTGATCTCCTTTAAAGTAACAAATATGCAACACAGAAGCAGCCATTCTTGTGAGGCTGATCTCCTAACACACCAAACAGCGTTCTAGTTGTTTGCAGCTAAGCACTGCTAGCTCCGCTTGTTTTATAATAAAATGGTGATTGATGTGCAATAATCTGTTGAACTTGGACATACGGTATGCTAATAAATGTGGCTTGGTATTTCCTGCGCCTCAAGGCTAAAGCAATTTAAACCAGAAACAGATTGCTTTCAAAATACAAATATAATTAAATGCTTGCAGACACTAGATTTCAGTAAGGCCTAGCATTATCCATGTACCAAACAGAATTTTCCCAATGGTTTGTGTCTGCCTCAGGGCTCAAACCCCTTTTCATTTAGGGTAAATCTCACGTTAAGTACAGGCTAGCTTGCACCTCTGAGGTAAAAAACCAAAGAGCATGGATTCTTAGCATCTTTCAGTTCCCATCTTTTGCATATTTCCTGGGAAATTAAAAAATCACAAAAAATCCTCAAATTCAGCTTTCTGTTAGAGGTCCAATCCACATTCTGCTTAAGTCTAAACACGTGACTCGGTAATAGAGCACCCATCAGTAACACATGGAAGTCCTAGGTTCAAGTCTTAGGCACTCAATGTTTACAACAGATTCCTCCAGGGCACCCTGCGGACACTCTAGAAAATACCTTAAAATTACTAAACCTAACTTTGACATGCTCTTGCATCGCAAGTACTGTCCTTGCTGCAGTTAACATGAACTCATTGAAAGAAGCAAAACATGTTTAGCTTTATGAGATTCTTTATTTTACTACTACTCTTCAAAACCCTGATAAGAAATTTCCACTTTATTACCTGACATTAAATTATAACTGAAGAATATTAATGGTACCGTTTTGAATCCCACACAGAGAAAGAAATTACCAGCTAATAACAGAAATACAACCAACCTAGATTCAAACACCCTCACAAGTATGGCTAAATAGGTCCAAGCTTATCCCCCGCACGGCAATAAACGCTGAATAAAATCCTCCAAGATTTACAAATAAAACTAAGCTAAAACCTAATAAGATGTCTTAAACAGTAAAGTCTACACCAGAGAAATAACTTGGTATACTAATAACCATTCAATAACAAGGCCAAAAGCCCTGTTCACTAAAAACAGATAAATCCATCCAGGGAGAAAAAGAGATTTTAAGCACAAAGATCACAAGAAATTCATTTCAGTGCCCTAGCAATCCAATTGTCCAAACATCTCAAGATTCATACATCGCTGAAAATTACACTTCAAAACTGGTAAAGAATCCCGAGAAAAATCACTCACCGGAGGCGTGGAAGGGCGAATGAATTCCTAAGCAGTGCTGAGCCCAACCTAAGCGTGGCGCATACAGTGAAGTGGGTGAGAATAGAACCCGAGACCTCCAAAATTTCAAAAAGAGGAAAAGTAAAACAGATTTTCTAGGTACTCGTATTTATTTCATCCCGCTCCTTGAGATTTTGAATTTTAACGGAATTGACTTGCCCGTTTATATTGGACTAAGAATATTCCTTTTCAATTAAAGAAAAGAGTTTTTTAATAGGAAAACAATTTAACGGCTGCATTTACATTTGAATTTTGAATCTGCTTTTTTTGAGTTATAAAGAATGATAAGCAACAATTGATTTATATTTGAATTTTAAATGGTTTTTATTGCTTTTTACAATTGTATTTTGTATTTTCTTCATGTTTCTCTACTTTCTCTCTTTTTTAGAGAAGGGATTCTAATGATTGTTATAGCATTTGTTGATGTAATGTCTAATTTTTTTTAATATTTTTTATTATTAGTGCAATCATCATTTTTAGTTTTAACTAGTGATTAAAAAAAATCATGTGCACTAAATATAGTATCTTTTATTTTGATAAGTAGGAGATATTTTTTACAATAAGCTAAATTGTGATATTGCTATCAAGATTGGATTGTGTAGTTTTTGAGTCAAGCTCATTGACTTGTGTTTCATGAGTAGTGATTCACACGAACCCATTTCTCTTGAGAATCAATGGAACACTTGGCACTCATTGCACCTAAGTGTTCCATTCTTTTTCATGAGAGATGGATTCGTGTGAACCCACTACTCATAAAACATGGGTCAATGCTTTTGACTCGAAAACTAGATAGCAATATCACAATCTTTTATTTTATTAGAAAATTAATTTTCTATATACTATACATAGATATTTGAAAATTAAATGTGGGCAATCTAATTAGCTAAAATGATTATTTCATGGATCCACTACTAAATGTAATATTAGAAAATCGATTGGAAAAAATTAAATTATCTAGCTAATTTTATGTGTAAGTGTGATTCATATTCTTTGTAGTAATAGTTCAATTATGATATTATATTGTAAAAAATAAAAAATTTAACAATATAAATTTAGTTTATATTTAATAAACATTAAAAATAGTATACTATTTTTAAATTGTTAGTTTTTAATTTCTCACTTAACTCTATATTGTTCGACCACGCGAATGACAAATGAAACAACAGTTGAATCAAATATAATGATGTTTTATACCAACTCTTTGCTGCTTTACAAAGCGCAACTACCTTTGAATGAAATTTATGTGTATTTTTAACCATATAGCGGATGAAATGTGTAGATTTTAACCAAAAAGTTTTGAAGGGCAATAATCATAACTAAATAGAATACAAAGATTCTATGCCACACTAAAAAAAAATTGTAACATTAAAAATAAATCATCACTACACTTGTTCCTCCAAAGACAAATCATTTACAATAATGTACATAAGTAGAATTTCAACCATTTCAATAGATAATAGTAGCTATTCAAACATAAGTACATCCAACATAAAAAAGAGTGTACCATTCATCAAGCATAACACAAAGTTTTTGTTATTAAAGAAAATAAGTTTTGAAGGGACCTGAAACCCTTTACAAGAAGGTCACCAAAGATAGACAATGACAGCCCACAGAGACGAAATGGTTCAAGACCTTAACGAGGGTTTTTCCAAAAGGCTCCCACAACCTGGAACAGACAACTCAGGCGAGGCCCCAAGTTAACCCAGCCAAAAGAAGATCCCAAAAATTTAGGATTTTCCTTTAGCCCCCTTCTAATGGCAACAAAGGGTCATATCAAAAGAAGGCGAAGATCGCTTGGAATGTTTTCCTTTAACCTTGATCCATCCTTCTTCAACCTTAGCAGCAGCGTTCTACCAAACCAACAAGTCCAAACCAGAAGAAACAAAGCCCCTAGAGGGGGTAGCACCCTGCCCTAAGGCAGCCAACGGAGAGCCAGGGCCAGGGAGAGGGGCACAACCTGCAAAAGGACCCGCATGGACAGGCCCAGAAGTAGACCTTGCAAAAGAACTAGAAGGAACAGAGTCAACAATAGGGTCAGCACCAATAGACAGGGAAGACACCCCAAATGTGGGGGGATCCCGCACACATGTTGAAGAAGGAGGAACATTAGCACCCATGATTGCTCCAGCAACAAAAGCGTAAGGAAGGGGAGAAGACACAGGGCCAGCCTGCTCCACCACTTGTGAAAAACTCAGGTGAGAGGACACCTTCTCCACTGTATAGTGCTGAGAAGAGACACCCTGCCACCATGAGGAAGTCTTTTTAAATTTTTGAAGCTCACATTGGTCTGAAACATGACTTGTCCTGAAGCACCTTCTACATCTGAAGGGGAGGCCTTCATAATCCAAGTGTTGAATCCAACTTCTACCACTAGGGGTAACGAGCTTGATCTCAGCAGGAAGACCTTTAGAAGTATCTAAATCCACTAGAATGTGGGCATAAGTATAGTGAAGCAAATCAAAAGATTGTTCATCTACCAAAATAAAATCACCTAAAGCATCCCCCACAGTTTCGAGTAGAGAATCTACCCAAAGATGGAGGGGAAGATTAGGCAGTCTTACCCAGATGGGCATTTTATTAAACGCTTCAGAGAACGGGGAGAAATCAAGATGCCAAGGTTTCAGCATCAACATGAAGCGACTATCCCAACTGAAGAAATTTTCACAAAGGATAGACTTTATATCCACGGAATTTTCAAATTTGGCAACAAAAAAACCCTTAGCCATAGGAAAATGTGGATTTTACCAGAGATAAGGGGCTCCCAATGCTTGGTAATCCAAGAATGCAGATCTGGCAAGCTAGGCCAGTTACCCTTGAATCTACAAATCAGGCCATGAGAAGAGAATTCAGAGGCAGCTTCATCGATCTCTAAAATAGTCTCCTCCTCCAATTCAACAGAAATGTTTTTGCAAACCGGGAAGGGACAACGGACAGACTTCCCCGTAGCAGGGCTAAGCACAGGCACGGGAGGGAGTCGATTCAATCCTGAAGTCGTGAGGGCTTCAAGACCAAGCAGGAGAGTCTCCATGGAAAGCCCATTGAGAGACACATCTGTTGTCGCATCCTTAGCAAGAGCCCTAGGGGCAACAGAGGTGCTCGGGGCAGCACCAACAACTGCAGCAACGCGCGAAGGAGGCAGCAGCGTGGGAAGCTGAAGACTAAGAGGGGGGAGCCAAGGAATGAGCCCCTTCCGTAGAGACGTCGAGGCCTGCAGGGGCCAACAAGCTGGAACTCGGGAGGCCAGCAGGGGCCAACGGACTGGAGCCTGCAACTGCATCAAGAGGAGCGTTTGCAGCAGAACGAGTGGGAGTCTTCATTTCAAATTTGAGCCACAATCATAACACAAAGTTCACAATATCAAAAAATCCCATTTAAATAACTTGCATCAATATCTATCAAACCAATGTAATTGATTCTTTTAAAGACTAATATAACTTTTCATTTGCACATGTAATATTTATTTTAATAAATAATTAAAATATTGTTAAAGTGGTCACATTAAAGAATAATTCCCACAATAAACCTAATTGGAATAGACTCATATATTTACTTCTAGATTCAATTGTGTAGTATTTTTTGCATCAATGTTTCAAGATCATACACTATGATCCATCATTAGGATGAGAGTTGTAAGTGAACAAATGACAGCTCTCATCCTGATGATGGATTGTGGAGTATGATCCAAAACGTTAATGCAAAAAATACTACATAGCTGAAACATTGATGCTAAGTCTTTAAATTTTGCTTAGCAAATTAGATTTGGCATGTTTGGAGTGGACTTCCATCTTTTCTGTATATAAATCCAACAAGCCACTGAGATTTTGGGTTGAGGAAAGCTTTGATGTAATATGTTAACCTGACATGACTTCCTTAGCATTTTATCTCCCTTCATTGATGACCAATACATATGTGACTCACATTTTCTTTGTAACAAGCTAAAAGTTCTAAGCAAGATAATAATAACCAACTGATATAAACATATAAATAAAAAATGAACTTGTAAGAACAAATTAAGCTAACATGCTAATGCTGATTTTTTTTTAAAAAGCATAATTAAAACAATTGCATTAAACTGAATCATAAAATTTCTAAGAAAATTCTCAACATGCATTATCTTTATCATCAATTGATATAAAATACGAAGTAAAGGAAAAGAGTTATTGCTAAACATAACTAGCAACATGAAATCAATTTTACCTTTCTTTATGTTCCACAATGCAACATGGGGGAGAAAGTATCACTAGGGCATTTTACCACCCAACCACGAATCTATTACCGATCCCCCTTTCTCATGTCCTAGTTGAAGCAAGCTCGACCCTTCACAAGTGATGTACATGATTATAAACAAGTCATTCTAGAACTTGTGTAAGATCCTACATAGCTTTAGTCTATCACACTCTATAGTTGTTGCTAACTTAGTATGACAACACTATAGCCCTCCCACTTGGTGGCTTGTACTTGCTTTCCCCATCCTACATCATCTTTATGAAAACACATACCATCTTGTAGAGTTGGACAAATGTTGTAAGTGAGTTTCTTGGCTCTTCAATGTAAGGGCCCTCTAGTCCATTTTAGGATGACCTATTTACATAGTCTTGGCAGCCCTCTTCACCTACTTAGTTCACTCAACTAGGTAAGCACCAAGTTAAAGATATGAATGTATATATCGAGCCTCTTATCAACGAATTACTAAAGTTATGGAATGACGTCACTAGGTATGACATCTCTAGACCAAGAGGAAAATGACAATTTCAATTCCATGCAATTCTTGTATAGACAATTCATGATGTCCCAGGGCTAACACATTTTTGTGGTATGTTATAAAGTTCAATTTGCTCACTTTAACAATATTTAATTTTATAAAGTACATATCATGCATTTTTTAAACTAATCTATTCAATATATATATAATTAGAAAATATACATGTTTAATCCAGTTATACATGATCTTGCAGGGTTTCAAACAAAGGGAAAATTTACGTGTCCTATTTGTGGTCCAAAGATGAAATCTTGTCATTCAAAAAGTTTAGGAAAGAAGGTTTTTTGTGAGTATAGGCACTTCCTCCACAGAAATCATAAGTATTGAATACTGAAAAACATCTTTTCAATAGGAAAGAAGAGACTACATCAAAACTACGAAGAATGACACATCGCCTATGGAAGTTGGAATATAATAGAATTAATCATCAAAAATATCATGTCATTTAATTAAATTATTTATCTATCATATATGATATGTTTGGAATTTATATTTCTATATTATGTTTTGTTTATTCATGTTGTAATTGACAATGATTTTTGTTGTTAATTTTTTTTAACTTATATGCTTCATGAAGGTTGTCAAGGCATTAATGACTAGCTTCCAAAGAGACCGAAAAGTTATCCCAAACAATTTAGTAGGTTGCCTTATTATGAGCAGCTAAAAATTGTGCATTTGTTTGATACTATGCATATCAAAAAGAATATAATAGAGACGTTATGAAAAATATTAGATGGAAGGCGTTACAAAGAAAAATTATCAAAATTTGTAGTGACATTCAAAAATCCAATCATGCAATGAAAAATGACATTCAATTAAATAGCGATGGAGACCAAATTAATATAAATGCCCTTCCTTGGTTATTAACAGAGCAACAAAGCAATACTATAAAAGAAGTCATACGAAAAAATTGATTTCCCACAAGATTTGTTGTGAACATAAACAATATCATAACAAAGAAAGGTGAATTTGGGCTAGGGATGAAAATGCATGATTGGCATACATTCATTAAGGTAATTCATGTTCTTGTATATTTACTATATATTTGTATACATCATATACTTTTCATTGTATTATGTTTACTAGTTTTTGAAAAATAATGAAAAGATCATTTTATAATTGTTGTAGTAAGTTCTACTACTATCTCTCTCAAACCACTTCGACAATAATGTCAAACAAGTTATATATGATCTTAGAAAATACATGAGGTAAGTAGTGATATTTGTTCAATTTGTTGTATATAGATATTATATTTTCTATTTATTTTACTTGTTATGTAATATATTGCATATTATTTTGTTAAATCTCATTAATATATTTGCATTTTGAATCACTTGTATATGGTGTTCATCTAAAGAAATCCATAAAAAAGATATAAATTATTGGAAAAGAAAAGTTCATCGTCTAATGTGTGAAATGCAAAAGTGTCTACCTTCAAAAAGTTCATCGTCTAATTTTATAATTGTTGCAATAAGTTCTACCTCTATCTCTTACAAACCACTTCTACAATAATGTCAAGCAAGTTATATATGATCTTGGAAAACACATGAGGTAAGTAGTGATATTTATTCAATTTGTTGTATAGATATTATATTTTCCATTTATTTTACTTGTTATGTAATATATTATATATTATTTTGTTAAATCTTGTTAATATATTTGCATCTTGAATCACTTGTAGATGGTGTTCATCTAAAGAAATCTATAAAGAAGATATAAATTATTGGAAAAGAAAAGTTCATCGTCTAATGTGTGAAATGCAAAAGTGTCTACTTTCGACATTTTTCAAATGCGCAAGAACACTACCTCATACACCAAGTTGAGGAGATTGAATTGTGTGGACTTGTACACACAAGGTCAATGTGAATGGTTGAGAGACACTTGAAATTTTTGAAAGTTTTGGTTCAACAAAGAGCACATCTTAAGGATTCTATGGTGGAGGGATATATGGTATACCAGATTACTGATTATCTTCCTAAGTTTGCAACAAAGATCCATGTAGATCACATTTGGGATCACAACTCCATTAACAAATTCGAAGGGGAGTACCTGATGGGGAAAGGTAGATTGAGGAAAGTGAGGTAATTATAAGATATTCATGGACATTAATTAGAATATATTTTACATTTGGTGTGTGTATATATATATATATATATATATATATATATATAACTTAATTAATTATTAATCTTCAATATACATCAATTATAAATTAAGGTCATATACCGTGGTAATTAAATAACTATATGTCATTTGTAAATTTCTATTTATTTTTATACAGTTGCTCGAGAGTGGGATGCACTATATTTGTATGTCACAAATAATCTTGATTGGATGATGATATGGATTGAATGATGTCAACAATACGATTGCGCATTAACATGGGAGGTGTGGCTTCATTGGTTAAAGAAGCTCATCGTAATGAAGATTCCAATGTTACACCAAGGGAAATCGATTTAGCATATGGTTTAAGAGATAAACATGTACGCATAAATATATTAATCACCCATATTATTTAAATTTTTAAAATCATATTAATGTATATATATGTTATTTTTTTGCATACATTCAACCAACAATAAATATGTTTTGCAATAATTTTCACATGTTTGACATATTATAGGTGAAACACCACAATGAAAAAGTTGGGTGACACAGAATTTTTTTTATTTTAGGATAACTGCAATCTTTCAGGTGACTAATGTTTCATCTAGAAGTGACATACATCTCGAAGTCTCAAAAAATTGATACTATGAAATTTTGGATGATATACTTGAGTGTGACTTTAAGTCCTTCAAATTAGTTATGTTCATCGTCCAATGGTATAGACTACAATTGAATGAAAATGATCCTGAGATAATTGTTATTGAACATGATAATGGATTTACAATTGTTAATGTCAGGTCATTTGAGCAAGCTGTAAATGAGCCCTATGTTCTTCCAAGTCAATGTGAGTGGGTATTTTACTCATAGGTTCCACATAAACCGAGTTGGTCATTTTTTGTTAGATATCATCCTAGAGGAAGGTCAGTAAAGTATAATGTGATGGAAGAAGAAGATACCGAAGAAGTAGAAGATGATGTAGATGATGATCAAGATCACTAGTTAGTTGATGATGTGCCTGGTGAAGATGTTGAAGAAGAGGAAATAGATCATGATGATGTAGGAGTCAATATTCATGAAGATGATATCTGTGTGGATGATGACATTATCGAAACAAATATCAATGATGATGATGATGGTGATGATGACCAATCCTTCCAATGTCGAAAATGAATCACATGATACAGACAAAGAGTTGGATGAAGAAGAAGACCAATGACATAATTGAAATGTATGAGGTATGCAATTAGTATATTATCTACTTGATATTGATTTCTTGATAGAATTTTATTTGAATTATATGGTTAAATAATTAATTCATTATGTTTTTAATTTTAATGTCATGATGTACCTTTTAATGTTTTTAATTCATGGCCTCCACCTCCAATAGGTCCAAGTAGTAGGACCATTCCACCTCCAGGAGATGGACACATAGAGAGTATCAGCTAGCCCTCATTTTGTGTGACATTTTTTGAACCTTTGAGGATTTTGTATTATGATTGATATGTTATTTTTTGATATATATGAGACGAGGTATGATTTTTGGCAACAAACTTATATGATGTGTTTATTGATGGAATATGAGGTGTTGTTTATTGTTTATGTGTTGGATGGTGATTTATGATGCATATGTGATGGATTACAACATGTTTATGATTATTCTAACGTGTTGTGTATGTAGGATGTGTGATATTCTTATGATTTATTATGATATGATACATGCTAACATATGTAATGATGGAGGATGGATGTGATGTAATGTATGATTATGATGGTTATGTATCATGTTCCTATATGGATGTGTGATGGTTATGATATCTATGCGATGTATCGATGCATAATCTCTATAATGAGTTCATATTATGATGTATGATGCACCTGATGAGTTATGTTATGGTATGCATATGATTCCTATGATGTATGTCTAAAATGGATGCTTATGATGTTTATGATAGATGAAAATGATTAGGACCCCTTAGGATACTTATTATGCATTAGGACTTCTTAGTACCCATTATGTATTATAAGGGTCCTAAGGGGTGCTAATTGGTCCTAAGTGGTCCTAGGACCCCTTAAGACCTATTAGGAATCATTAGAACAAATTAAATTCCATTAAGACACATTAGGTCCCATTAGAACACCCTAGGACCCCTAAGGACCCCCTAGAACATATTAACTATCATACAACACACTAATGGGTCATGAGTGGTCCCAACATATCATAAGGGGTCATAATGGGTCCTAAGTGGTCCTAATGTGTAATAAGTATCCTAAGGGGTATTAATCGGGTCCTAATTTGTCCTAATGGGTCTTAAGGGGCAGTAGGACCAATTAGAACACATTAACTATCATACAACTCTAGGACCCCTTATGAACACTAACTTTTGGGTCCTAATTGGTCCTAAGTTATCATAGGACCCCTTAAGATCCATTAGGACCCATTAATATCTAATGCTTGATGGCTTCAATGAAAATGAAAATGTATCTTTACATGTCAAGTCTTTTATACTTTTCATTTTAATACCAAAACCAAATTGCATCGAAACCTTATATATAAAGTTTCTTATTAGATGACCACAACAGATCTTGTTGCCATTGAAATATTAGTTATAGGAGATATTAGCAAAAGATTTGAATGGTAAAGGAAAATTCAAAGGCCTTTGAACAAATAAGAAATAGTAACTACTACACCAATTCTATAAGTTCTTGATCCAAAAGGCCAATTTAGGAATAATGTTGATGCATTGGAAAAATTACTTAGGCAAAATGTTATTCAAGAAGGGAAAGTTATTTCCTATTAGTTTATGAAATTGAAGACATATAAACAAAATTATGCTCCACATGATATTGAGCTAGCAGTAGTTAACAATTTCCCATTTATAGTTTTATATGATGACATTTACCAACAAAGGGAGTTGTTTCCCATCAACTATCATGACTTGAAAATTAGAGTTTGGATAAGAAAAATAATTGAGTTCTTTAGCTAATATTCTACCAATAAAGTTGTTTGCTACCACTATCAACTAATGCTTTCAAATTTCTCTTTTTAATATTACCTATTACTTTAAGTGTTTGTGGCGCATTTGTTCCATTGAATGCATGCAAAGAGATATTAGTGATTTTATTTTTCTTGGCATCCTTATTTTTAAGTTTTATATTTGGTTCTTCATCAACATAATTCTTTTTTTTGACTAGTAGATCACTTATGAATCACTGAAAATTTTCTATCGCAATTCCAACAGTCATTTTTCTCTTTAGAACTCTATCTCTTGTTAAGGAAAGAGTTTACTAGTTTCTCTAAGGTTAAATAATTTATCCATGTTCTTGCTAGAAGGATTAGTGACAATTTTTTGTTACCCCCATGGTTTCACCTTTTGTGGCATTTTGTTTCTCAATATGTAATGCAAATAATGTGGATGTACTAATATGGATGTATACAAATGTATTGCACATGACTTAACAGATAAGCTAAATGTACCTTAGATGACTCATTTTACATCAATAGATTATCATGTACCTAAACCTTATTATTGGATTAATAAGTATAATTAATAAACACCTTAGGATTAATGAATATGAGTTATAGTTAAACTAATATGTCCATATGCACATATTTGGTATTAGGGTAACTCTTAAATAAGGTACATTTAGTTCATTATATGCATTAGTCTACATAAGATCATATAAGGTTTCTATAGGGTGTATTGACTTATAATGAAGGGTTTATATAGGGTGTATAATGAAGGGTTTATATAGGGTGTATTGACTTATAATGAAGGGTTCCTAATGGGTCCTAATGGGTCTAAAGGGGTCCTAGGACCAATTAGGACCCACTAAAATACATGAGGATCCTTATGATATATAATTGGTCCTAAGTGGTCCTAGAATCCCTTAAGACCCATTAGGACCCATTAAGACCTAATGTGTGATGGGTCCTAAGTGGTCCTAGGTCCTAATGCATAATAAGTATAGTAAGGGGTCCTAATTGGTCCTAATGGGTCTTAAGGGGTCCCAAGACCACTTAGGACCCCTTAGGACCCACTAAAACACATTAGGATCCTTATGATACATAATGGGTCCTATTGCATAATAATTGTCTTAAGGGGTCCTAATCAGATCCTTATACATTGGGATCCTTATACTTTTACATTAAAAATATTTGCATTGTGTTGTGTTCTGTACTGAGACATTTATGGAAGATTTAATGGATGAATCCTTTTAATGGTTTGTTATGCAATAACACAATGATTCATTCCCACAACCTAGTTACTCATGAACACACATGGTACTAGAAAGCGAATGCAAAATCCTAGCTAGTGCATGAAACCTTCTATAACACTTAACCAAATTAGAGTAACTTAACCTCTCCATTTCTACTCTAATCAAATGAGAATATACCTTTCATTTTAATACCAAAATCAAATTGCATCAAAACCTTATATATAAAGTTTCTTATTGGATGACCACAACAGATCTTGGTGCAGTTAAAATATTAGCTATAGGAGCTATTAGAAAAAGATTTGAATGGTCAAGGAAAACTAAAAGGCCTTTGAACAAATAAAAAATAGTAACTACTACTGATGCAGGAGCATCCTAGGGTAGTTGGCAATCCTATATGTCGGTGTGTTGGAGTGTTTATGTGTTACTTGATTGCAGCTTTAACCGAGGGGCTCGGTCATTGCAGAGCTCGGTCACTGAAGGAACTCGGTAAACTTCTGGTGCTAGGCAGAACTTGTGCTCAGTGATGCTTAGCTTGCTCGGTTGTTTTTACTGGTGCTCGGTAGTTTGGCTTACCGACTGGTGTTCTTGTGGATTTGGTTGGTTGAATTAGTGTATTTAATGTGGGTAGCTTGTGTTTCATTCTCCTATGTGGATCTAGAGGCCGACATAGAGAATTAATTATTTGTTAGGCTATTTGAGAGCTGACTTGTATTGCATTTAATAAGTGTTTGTTTTAGAAGCCGACTGGGTTTTAGGATTTATTTCTTTCTTCCAACCGACTTGTGGTTGAAGAAATGTATTTAAGGAATGTTTGGGTATTTGTTTAGGGAGAGCAAAAAGTCAAGGAGACAATAATGGGATCCTCCGAGATCTTGAAGATCATATTGTTTATCTTATATTTGTAATAGCGGAGCTAGTGGTTTGCATGCTTGGAGACAAGGAGATTGCTTGGTGGCTTCCGAGCTCAAGTTTAGATCTGCCTTAGTGTTTCTACCAGTTGCTGATGTGTCACAAAGTTGGACTAGCTAGAGGATTGTAGAATTACTATTGAATTATGTTTGTATTTGGCCCTAACCTGGAAGGCCTTACATGTTGAATGAAATTCTCTTTTGAGCATTCTCTTGTTGTGTTTCCACTATATTGTTGTTGCTTGTGTAGATTTGGACTATCGATTCTAGGATTTTTCGTATTGCACTGTGTCAAGTGGTATCAAAGCTTGAAGTTCTTGAGTGTGTAGACAGATCGCCGAGTTGAGGCAGTTTGCACCAGGACCTTGGGTTGGTGGTTTATTGCCTTGGGTTTTCAAAGATCTTGAAGATGCCTCCGAGAAGATTGGACCCTAGGACGATTAAAGATATCTCTGATGTTGTGTGGAAGAAAAGATCTATGAGAAGGTCAGATCAGATGTCGGATATGAGATGGAATTGATGAAGATTGACATGATTATTGAGATCATGAGGGCTATTGTTGGTATGTCGAGGAATCTTAGTACTGAAGATGGCTATGAGGAAGCTGCTGAAGACTTTGAAGTTGTTGGACCTAGTGGAGATGACAGAACCAATCAGAGGGACAAATCTGGTGAAGACAAAACTGGTCGGTTACATAGATATGGAGCTCGATTAAGTACTAGTTACTGAATGGAAGTTTCTAACTTCTCTGGTACTTTGAGACCTGAGGACTTGATTGATTGGATTGGAGAGTTAGAAGACTTCTTTGAGCTTGAAGAAATTGAAGATCCTCTTAGAGTAAGATTGACACATACTAAGTTGAAAGGACATGCTACTCTTTGGTGGATAGAATTGTAGAGGGAAAGAGAAGATGAAGGTGAAATGAAGATCAATCGGTGGAGGTTGATGGTGGCTAAGTTGAAAGCTAAGTTCATACATGCCAACTATGAACTTGAGTTGTTTAAGAAATTGCATAATTTGAAGCAAAAAGATTTGACTGTTGATGATGCAGGAGCATCCTGGGTGTAAGAGCAATCTTGCATCACCCAAAAATATTTATGTTTTTATATTCAATAAGGGTTATTTTGTGCAGAGCTGCTATTTATGGAAAGTTACTATTTTTGGTAATTTTCGTATGTGCTCAGAATGATCTGATTTCTCTCTTGGAGGTTCATTTTGGTCATATAAGTCTGCCAGTAAAGTTTCATTGCCAGATCAAGTGTATATTGGAAGATATTGAAGATTTTCGGTATTGGCAGCAGGGGACAGAAACTTTGAACTCAGTTTTGAAGGCTTTAGAGGCCCCGGATGAGGTCGAATTTTGGGCTGAATGAAGCTTGCTTAATTCAAGCGTTGTAGAGCTCCTCGCGCCCTTTCCGAAATGGGGTTACAATAGTCAATCGGGTCAACTGGTGATGACTTATGGTCTTCGGAAGTTGGGTCACTTGAAATGGCGGAAAATGATTTTTTTCTTCAAAATTTCTGTTCGGGTTTCAAAATTTATTTTGAGCTGACTATGATGTAATGAAATGTAAAATAAAAATAATTCTAAGTTTGGTCGGCCTTATTGGCTAAAATTCTGGAACCTTCCCAGGCGGTGGAAAATTGCCTATATAAGGAAGGCTGCATTATTGTCTTAGGCAGTTCAGAATAGTTCTAGGTAGTAGATCTGGGCAATAATTCGAGGCTTTGTCCTACAGAATATTGTAAGGGAATGCCCATGTGGCTTTGCATATTGTAATTCTGAAAGTTTGTAATTCCACATTTGTGGAGATAATAAGAAGCCAATTTTCTGTTCTTGCATATTACTGTTGTTGTTTCTCTATTTCTGTTATGTGTTTGTGGTATTAAGGGGAGCACCCTTCATCAGTTGAAGACTATACCGAGGAGTTATATAAGTTAACTATTCAGTCTGGACACAGAGAACTTGGTAAGGAAAAGGTAGCTCGGTATGTGAATGGCTTGAGATTCAATATTTAGGATGAGCTTAGTATGTTGAAGATTGATTCGGTTGAGGATTCTTATCAGTATGCTCTGAAGGAAGAAGATAAGTTGAACAGGAGACAATATGGTAATTCCCGAGGGAAGGACAAACAAGATCACTTGGTGAAGGATAAACTGACTATTGAAGATGAACCGAAACCTGTTGAACTGAGAAAGAAGACAGGTAAGGTTTCCTTTAAGGGTACTTGTTTTAATTGTGGTGAAGAAGGACATCGATCATTTGAATGTTTGCATAAGAAGCTCGGTAATAGTAGGAATGTTGTGGTGAATGAGAACGTATTGAATGAACCCGAAGGAGAGTCAGAAAACTTGTTGGTTCGAAGAACATTGCTCGGTACTAAGGTGGAACCTTGTCAGAGGAGTAATTTGTTCAAAACTTGGTGCAAGTCAGGAGGTAAACTCTGTGATGTGATTGTAGATAGTGGTAGTACTGATAACCTTGTAGCTGAGGAAATGGTTCAGAAACTTGGTTTGAAGAGAGTAAGACATCCATCCTTATAGGATTGGTTGGTTGTAAGATGTTCATGCTTTGGAAGTAAGGGAGCAATGTCTTGTTGATTTTCTGATTGGCCAGTATAAGGATCAAGTGTTGTGTGATATTGTGGACATGAGTAGTTGTCACATATTGCTCGGTAGACCTTGGCAGTATGATTGCAGGGTTGTGCATGATTATGTCAAGAATGTATTTACTGTTGAGAAGAATGGTAGGAGGTTTTCCTTGATGCCTTTGTTGGATACAACACTCGGTAGGAGGAACCTGAGCTTTGGGAGCCGAGTTGAGTTGAAGGATTCTAAAAGGATTGGAGATCAGTGTGGAGAACAAACCTGTGGATTATCGAGAAAAGACTTGAAAAGGCAGAGAAAGCAGAAGTGGAAAAATGTGCAAGTTGAAGACTTGGAGGACATGTATGTGAAGAACCAGTTAGGGGTTTATGTGTTGAATCCTGGAAGATGTTCTTCTAGCCTTTGAGAACATCTTTTCAAACTTGGGGTGTTTGATGCAGGAACATCCTAGGGTAGTTGGCAATCATGTATGTTGGTGTGTTGGAGTGTTTCCATGTTACTCGGTTGCAGCTTTGATCAAGGGGCTCGGTCACTGAAGGAACTCGGTAAACTTGTGGTGCTTGGTAGAACCTGTACTCGATGATGCTTGTGGTGCTCGGTGATGCTTAGCTTGCTCGGTTGTTTTTACTGGCGCTCGGTAGTTTGGCTTACCGACTAGTGTTCTTGTGGATTTGGTTGGCCGACTTGGTGTATTTAATGTGGGTAGCTTGTGTTGCATTCTCCTATGTTGTGTTTCCACTGTATTATTGTTTCTTGTGTAGATTTGGACTATCCATTCTGAGATTTTCCATATTGCACTGCGTTAACTACACTAATTCTATAAGTTCTTGATATGAGTTTATAGAAAATAGTAACTACTACGCCAATTCTATTATTTTATTCAAATTATAAGCACAAATAATTATAAGTATAACATTATACTTTTTGTTATAATAAAAAACTGAAATTGCAAAGCATTCTTGCGTGCCCAGGAGCTCCCGAACAAAGGAAGAGTGACAAGGAGATTACAGGTGAGCCATCACTTAAGGAGATTAAAGGTGAGCCATCACTTAGCTTCATCTTATGTGCATCTCAATCATATTCTGATTACATGTCTGTTGCAATACCTTAACATCTGCTCATAAAGCATGGCATTTTTTAGCTCTTTGAACAAACCCTATGCGACCATGGGAGACTTAATCCGAGTTTTCACCATTATATTTGAGCTCCTTACTTGCATATTTTATTTGCATTTCTAGGTTATAATATTCTTGCAACTCAAAGGCTCTCTAAGAAAATTTATATGTCTTTACTACATAATCATAAGTTTCATCCTTTTTTTCTATGTTTTCTCTCATTAGATATATTACATGCTTGCTCTATATACTATCCTTCATGTACAAGCTCTGCTTGTATTCATAAAAAGATGAAAGATGGATATTCTTTGATTTTCTATACCTATGCATGATCATGGCTTTTTATTTTACTTCACTTTGGATTGTTTACAGGCACAAGGGTTTATATCTATGTTGGTCGCAACCTTCATATTTTATCTCTTTCAAACCCTTTCTATCTTGTAACGTTTGAAGCACTACTTTTTTTAGAAAAACTAGGCATGAATTATACAACAAAAATAATAAAATGCTTTTATGCAAAACTGTGTTGAGTTTCTACATTTCTTGATGACTCTTTGCTTTGATATGTTCATCACTTATACACTCAAACTAGATAAGATCATTATGTATGTTGGACTAATCACCAACATCCCCCTTCGGGATTCATGACATGGTTTAACAACCTCATGTGTCTTCTATAAGTCTAGTTTTTGTATTAGGCATTAAAAGGTAGAACTTTTGGTGCAACAACAACCACTAGTTGTAACAATGTATCCATGTAGTTGTTAAGCTATTCCAAAAGCACTTTGTTTACTTCAAATTTGAAAATTAATGTTCTACTAAATTGGCTTACTAGTCTCTATACTAAAAGTTATGGAGGAATGAGAGTTTTGATAGCATGAATATAATAAATTTATCTTATGATGTGTCCTCTATCATACAATATTATATATACATTGATGTAGAGGCTAGTAGGATTCACACACTACAACTTGACACAATGTCATTTCTTCAACATTGTTTTGTAACAACACCCTAAAAGAGTTCACAAGAGGAGAAATTACTGCTTAACATCTAAGTTCCTCAGTGACTTTCAATCTTCCCCAAAATGTCTTATCAAATTGACATTAGACAAACACTCCCAAATTAGTATCAACAACCTCAATTGAATCAGAAAGATAGGCCTATTAACTAATCAAAAACTAAATTCCAATAACTTGTCCATCCTTTTCATTATATGGATTGTCCACATTCATGATTTTGACTAATCACAACCATCTTCTTTCCCCTTGGAACCATTAAGTGAAAAGGGTGTTCACTATCCCCTACAAAGACATTTGATAGGAACTTCCATTGTCTTTAAGTACCCTGATTAGACAAGGATTTAGCATTGTCTGGTCATGCTCGTACAATGAATATACTTCCACTTCCCACTTAGATGAATTCTCACTCAACTTCAAAACCAACTTAAGGATGGGAACGTCCTTTCAAGGTAATAACTACTTGATTCACAAATGAACTTAAATGATAATAAGATTACTTGGGTAAAAAGGAACTTTCTAACTATGACTTAACAATGGCTTGTAAAAGGATTCAAACTTCATTAATACACAATTCCAACCATGAGAAAGAACTTCATATCCTTCAAGAGAAAATAAAATGTTACCATCCCCATCAACATAGATTCAAATATAAATGAATCGGTACATTTACTATAACTGTAACAGTCACTGTCCACATGATAGTTTGACACTGATTTGGTAAAAAGAGTCTTAACTTCTTAAGGATTCTTTTCATGCACTAAAAGGATTTCATTGAGGGTTTTTTATGATCCCATTTAGTATACATAATTTAATCAAATATTATGGTTTGTTGTTGTAGACAGTTAAAGACACCATACCAATCATGCTAGACCATCTAACTCAAGACTTGTACCAACTGAAATATTATTAAAAAAACTACTAAATAGCAGAGAATCAAAATTTTTGAATGGTGGCAATGAGAGAAATAACACATTTTAACTCAAAACTTTAAAAAAACTTTGTATGGACACCGTCATCACTTCAAAATGGACTAAACAAGACATATTACATCAATTTTACCCTTCCTTGGTCATTTTTGCAAAATTTGACCTTCTTGACCCAACTAGGACCCTATTGAACTACTTTGCACAAATGGTTCGAATTACCTTACAAAATGGTTTATAATGATTTGAAATTACTCATAATACATAAAAAATGACCTTACAAACTCAAAACATTGTGTCATTGCCTATTGGCCTCATGGTGTTCGTTTGGTACTAGGTGCTCTCGAACCTCTAAAGGGCTTTCTAGATATCAATATAAAATTTAATTAACCGTGTGTTAGGTTATAAGTTGCCAATATTACTTAGCTTCATCTTATGTGCATCTCAAACATCACTTGAGTAGCACCCATGGTTGTGAGATTCTACGCGGGAATGAACATTTTTCCTTTTCATTTTTAATTTTGTATTTTAACACTAAGTATAATGTTATAATAATTATGTTTTTGTGTACTTATAATTTTATTCAAATTTTATATATATATATATATATATATATATATATATATATATATATATATAAACCATTGTTTCATTTAGCTTATGTAGCTTCTCTTTGCTTATACAATCTGTTTCTTGTACATTGTGATAGTAGCAAGTAAATTTATATCTGTTCCACACTATGATCTTTTGCCTTCATATATATTCATGAGTGCATTAGCATGTTTGGGCATTGTGATCCTTTATGGTATCGGTTGCTTTGTGTGCGCAAATGTCACTATTTATAGCATCTTTGTTCTTAGTGCTTTTCACCATGTTTTGAATGTGTATCATGCTACTCACATGTCACTATGATTGTATTTAATGAAGTATCTGCTATCATAATAATGCCTCATGATTTTTAAACTTATCAAGCATACTTGACATTTAAAACATAGATTTATGACCTTGTGGTATGTATTGGCTCTATATTTTCCATACCTTATTTGTCACCACTCTTTGGTTGAATGTCCTCTACTTTTCTTTGAATTCACTGCTCAATATGTCCTTGTAGCATAGCTCTAATATGTTCCTAGAGGTTAAATTTCTCATTGTATTTATCTACATTTCTTGAAATTGATTTTATTACAATTTTGGTACCTCTATGCATATTCATTATCCTGGTTGTTTTCCAATTCTTTTGTAACAATTTTGTAACAAGAAATAAATCTATTCATGTTGTCTACTATGTAATCTTTAGCATATCTATCAGGTGACTTATGCAAATCTGATTACAAATGACCTTCATATAAGATGTAAGCTAACAAATGATAAATGAATTATGCATGAAAGACCCCAAATCCCTTTGGTGAGGATCTTGCACAGTCTACATAACGGAAAGGCGAGGATTCTTTTCATGGATCGACGGGTATAAGTGAATACACCCATCTTGGAGTGGGTTGGTAATAAGCCAGGTTTTAGCAACTATATTTTGTCAAACCTTTGATTTTTTTTCTCACCTCAACACAAGGCTAAACTTTGCAAAATGGTTTCAACTTCATAGGGCATCAACTCACCCTCAAGGCTATTTAGCCTTCAACCTATGAATTCAATCAACCACCGTTCAAACTAACACAAACCCACTTGAATCTATGTTGTTAGGATTCTTTTATCATGGAAATCAACTTGCTCAGTTTTTGAAACTCCAAAATTACCTGGAAAAGAAACTTGCTCAGTTTTTTAAACCTTCACATTAGCAATAACTCTATTACAATTATCAACACTTGAGGCTTGAGTTGGGCTTATTCGAATTTTGATCTCAACCTCAACTTTAGGGGTGACTTATTCAAATGGACCTTTGCCAACCCACCCTCAAATCTATTTGCAACATTCACAAAAAATAAACAAGATATGGATCTATTACCAATTCTACAGTGGGCATGCAACCAGCCAAAAACTCAACCTTAAGAGAATCCAAAACTTGTGAAGAAAAAACATTCCATGAGCCATTCCAAAAATACATAACCCTCATTGGCACTGAACTCTTACAAAAATTCTCATAATTATGTAATGTTACCTTGCTAGAATAACACTGATACACACAACTACATTTCGAACCCATGTTCTTCTTGCCATAGGTAATTCCATTCTTCTTTTCCCACTCCAATGGGGTTTGAACCTTGGTGGCAAGAGCAACAACACCACCTTTAAACCAACACACCATGCCAATATTGACAGATTGCTTAGAAGTGTGTAAAATCCTCAAGGAGGAAGATGTATATATAATGCACACTATGTATGGATTTTATGATGTCTCATCTCTAGCATCAGACTTGTTCTTTGTAATGTGAAATCTCAATGCACATAAACTAGATGCCACAAAAATTTAATTAAAATATTGATCAAAATTTATAATCCTTCAAATTTATTATTAATTGATTTATATCATCATTACTCGGGAACTTGTTTCCACCCATATTAGAGGAGTTTTGGAATCATGTACTACACGGGGACAAGGGGACGATGAGAAATGTTTCCTAGTCGTCCTTAGGCAGGCAAAACATCAGGTGACATTTCTCAAACATGAAAATGACAAGGGCATGGTTTAGAGATGGCAAGCCATCCCTAGGATAATCAAGGACATCTAAGATGTCCCCCAACTATCTCAGTGATGGTCGACCATTGCCGACATTAATAAGCAATGAAACAAAGAAAAGTAATGCCTAGATTTTAAAAAGCATTTCTAGGTCTGAGATAATCTATTAAAATCCTATGTTTTTTTTATTTGAAACATTTTATTGTGAAATGCTTATATAAATCCACTCAATTAATAGAACTAGCTATTATGAACAGCTTGCTTTCAATACTATGTTGAAAGCGTAATGAAATGTTCAAAATGTTAAAAGCAAGTAGTTTCAACTAGAATACAGTGACCTTCAACACTCTAGAGCCTATATTTTGTATAGATTGATGTATGCAATGAGATCACATATCTGCTACTCATAAGGAAAGAGATTTATTGCTAAGGTCCAATTTTAGAGAGCATTGGTGTATTGTTTCTTGAAGACTTCAAAGGGACATATTATCTTCAACTTGTATTAGACAATTTGTTGTTCTTATTTAAGTCAATGTTAAATTTGGAAGGTAAATCATAACTTTATTATAATTGTGATATGATATTAAAGAGGAAAAACTTATATCTATGAGTATGAAATTATGAATGTATAAAATTGAAATTTGGGCTCTCATTTCAAATCTCAACTCAATTGCGATGTATAATGCATAAGCCTATGATGAATGATTTTAGATTTATCAATGTTATCAAACAAATATATTTGAAATTTTCATATTTTCCCATATATTTTAAACTTTCCATACTTTTTATATAGTTGTCCTCAATGCATTCCCCATTGTCCCCTATCCCAAGAAAAAAATTTCTCCCAAAAACTCGTTTCCCTGTCTCTCTGTCGTGAACACTTGGGGTAACTTTAGATTTATATTCCAAATGACTAAAAGACCAAATAGCCATTGCAGAGAGCGAGGAAAAGCAAGTTAGCAATGGGGAAAGGCAAGTTAGGTAAAGATATATAAACAATTCAATGTCTTTCACTTAGAACTTTCTTTTGATTATTTTTCCTCTACTAGGTATCATTATTTTTTATTTATTTATCTTCCCTTTTCTCTTATTACATTTTTTCTGTTAGTCTTTTTTGAGTGTTTTTCTTACGATTTTTCCTTTACTGGTACATCTCTTCATTTTGTTTGTCTATTTTTACAACACGCATGATGGTTTCTTTATTCATGTTGTTTATCTAATTATTTTCTTTTTTATTGCAGAGGAAGAGGGAGAGTCAAAGGAAGCAGGGTAGAGGAAGAGGTGGAGTAAATGAATTTATGTAGAAAAATTGGTAGGAAGGAGGACAAAGTTGTGTACTAATCTCCATTTTTCCTTTTTAAGCAATCAACACCACTCCATTTTTGGTCAAATGTGAAAATCCCTAGGGAGGGAGGGAGAGAGATCAGGGTTGAAATTTCAAATATTTTATGAAATTATTGCTCATTAAAGATAGTTTTAGGTAGATTCCCCCTGCCAAGGACAAGGAAAAACGTGAAAAAGGGGGAGTATGAGGCATGGAGTGTTGGGTTGTCCGTGGTGGCGAATAAAATTCTTTTACTCTTCTTGAATTTCTTGTGAGAGCTCAAGAATTAACAAAGAGCAAATGGGGAGACAGATGCAAGCTCTAGATTTAACTAAGTCTCTCGGACTATAGAAATTATAGTAGAGAGAAGAGGAACAAAAACACTAACAACTTAAAAAATGAGAACAAGCCGCGCTATAAGTTTTGGAGACACCATGTTGCAAACAAGCCTCTTAAGTATGCCCTAGGGATACTTTTGTTTATGCTTTTCTATGTTATTTTTGTTCTTACCCACAAGAAGCACAAAATGCATCACAAGGATAGACAAAAAATTATCAAGCCGAATTGGAGGAGAAAGAGATCCTCCTACAACTAGTATGTAAAGGTTGATTCATTCTAGGGTCCTTTTTAAGTGCACAAATGTTGGTTTTGGTAATTTTTTTATTAGATTGGCGCCCACATATGATAACTTATTTGCATAATACTATTTTTGTTCTCTTTTGTTGGACCGAAAATTGATTTGCCCGCTAAGTAAAGTTAAATGAGATACAATAGATTGCAATGAATAGGCAAGGGTTGCCCTATGACAATTGGTAGTATTGGAACCTTTTAACCTTGTAATTAACTCCTCAAGATTATTTTTATTATTTTCTATTTGCCCTAAAATATTATCTTGTGTGCCTAGGGGATGCCTTCAAATTGTCGGAGGTGTCTCATGCACTACTTCTTTGTGAGGGTCTTCATGAGTAGTTGATTAAGGGTTTTGGATAGGTGGATTGTCAATTCTTAGAATTTAAAACAAACTTTAATTCAAAAACTTATTTAAATCTATATTTCAATCAACATGAGGCTAAAAAATAAATAAAAAATAAAAAAACTTATTTGACCTCCACGTCATAGCAACACTCTAGTGACGATCTAATACACTTGGGAGCAAAAGCCTTCTATTTTGGTGTGTGTGATTTGGAATGGCCCAACAAGGGAAAAACTCGTGGATGCAAAAAGAGGTTCAAATGACACAATTTTTCTTTATAGTTATTTTTTAATATGACATACACCTTATTTGGCATGCAATGTACACTATTTTTATAAACTAAAAAGATGGTCGACATCTTTTTGGTACACCATCTTGGCGCACATGCCCTAATAAAAAATAAGTATGCACCTAAAAGGCCTACACGACCATATCTCGTAAATAAAATTTCACATAATGTTAAGAATGTTAGGAACTCTTTGCCATATAAAAATAATCTATAGTAAAAAAGAAGTGATGATTTGGTTGCTATTCTTGACCGTGGAACAATAAACATATTGATCGATATACTTTTGCTACTCGTAATCTTTTAAGTTAACTCAAACCTCTATAAAATGAATTATTGTAGTGCCTCTTGTGGTTACGTTTTGCTTTGTTTTATTTTGATCTAAGTTAGACTAGTTCCTTATTCCATGACAATTCATATGAGTTGATCAGATATTTGCATTGTTTGATGCATTTGATTACAGTACTCTCTTTCGATTTTACTAGTATCATTGTTGATGTAGATGTTAGATTATACTATTACATGTCGTTTTGATCATATTTACATGATGATTTTGCTATGATGTGGCATGATGCTTTATGATGATATCTAGTGTATTTTGTATTTGAGAACATTGGATTATGATTATCATGATGATTATTATTGATATCCTATTCAATTGTACCTTTTATATTGATGGTTATTTCATTGAGATTTTCACTGTTATATGCTTGTATTGTCGTAAATGATTATTTAATGTTTTAATTTAAATGAGATGTTCTAATTAAGTAAAATCAGGATTTGAAAGGTCCTGAAACCTTATACAAAAGCATTAAAAGATAGAGCATTTGGAAGACCATAAAACAACTGTGGTGCCCCACCAAACAAGCCAAAGGATCAAACCAAAGATCCTACCAAAAAGAACAACCCAAGCGGTTACAACAAAGGGCAATCAAAATTTACATTTTTGCCCATCCTTGTGTGAACGTAAGTTCATATCAAAAGGAGTGGATGATTTAGATTTCTTTCCCTTTACTATAGTCCATCCTTCCTCCATCTTACCTATAGCCTTCTACCAAACCTCAGAAGAGCTAGAAGAGCCCACAAAAGGGCAAGTCACATCTGAAACCCCTAAAGGGGCAGGAATAGCACCACGACCATTCCCCTGAACCCTCACAGGAGAAACATGGGAAAAAGGACGCTCAGCTCCAGCAGCCAAGAAAGCGGCAGAAACGGAGACAACTTCAAGAACATCTGAGCCAAAGGCAGCACTGTGGGCAGTAGGACCTACAACACCAGAAGACAACACTGAACTAGAGCTAGTCGCAACAACCTGGACAGGGACAACAACAGTCTAAACCAAGGCCGAATCAAAAGCATCGACGACAGCAGCAGAGACATCTGAGGCATCCATAGAAGCATCAGCCAAAGCTTGATCAGAAAGTGGAGAGTCAACATCCAAACCCCCAATTTTAGAGGCTTTACAAATTGTATAATGATGGTCAGTAGCCCTTGACCACCAAGTAGGCAATTTCTTTGGTTTGACCTTGTCTGAAACACACCGCGCAACAAGATGGCTAGTCTTGTGGCATTTCCTACATCTGAACGGAATACCCTCATAATCAAGATTCTGAGTCCAAGAGTCTGAAGAAGAAGCCAAAGTGATCTTCTCAGGAAGACCCTTGGAGACATCAACCTCCACAAGAATACGAGCATAAGTTGTTTTGAAGATTTCAGAGGAGTCAGAATCTACCATTTGGAAATCCCCAATAGCCTCACCCACATATTCCAAAATAGAATCCAGCCATAGATAAAGAGGAAGATTCGGAAGTCTAACCCATAAGGGAATTTTATTGAAGGACTCTGTAAGAGGATCAAACTCCATATACCAGGGTTTGGCCATCAGGGGGAAATGCTCCTCCCAAGTGTAACAGTTATTACACAGAATAGTTTTCCTATTTTTAGCATTATCAAACTTTACAATAAAGAAACCCCTAGCCACAGGGTATATCTGATCAACATCAGTTAAGATGGGTTCCCAATGCTTGAAAATCCAAGCATGCAAATCAGAAAGAGAGGGCCAAAAACCCCTGAAACGAAAAATGGCAACATTGGAAGAGAAGTCTTCCGCATTTTTTAAAATCTCATCTACTGTCTTGTTGGTTAACAGTTTGTCCTCCCGTTAGATTTATAATCTCTGACTCTCTAAACACCCAAGGTGAGAGAACAAAAGGATGTCACCAACAAATGGGTCAGTGTAAGTCATCTATCACTGCCCTCTGAATTGATAGGTACAGCTCCCTGATTGTGTTTGATATGCAATGAATGTGTCTTTTTATTGATCATCAGATTAATCCTTATGAGTTTTAACCAAATTGTTTGTAGGCACAAACAATTCAAGCAAGGATAAAGTGGATAACCTATAATCCCCAATGGAATGTTGATCACAGATTATCATAAAGACTATCTTCTAACTAAACCTATCTATTCTAAGAATGCATATTCTACTAAGGAGAATAGAATCAGAATGATACATGGACAGTAAATGGAATTACTTATACTGCAATTACTAACATGAAATGGAATCCAAGCAGGAATCACAATTCCATATACAATTGTACTTTCTATTCAGATGCATCTAAATAACTGAATGAATAGGAGAAGAATCATACATGAAAGGTAAATGGAATTACTTTCATTGCAATCACCAACATGAAATGGAATCCAATAAGTAATTATAGCTTCACATATAACTGTTCTGTCTATTCAAATGCAAATGAACAACTACTGGCACAACAAACATGAAAATAAAGCTTGGTAAATGGAATTACTTTGCTCCAATGCCAAGTTTGTCGACCCTTAGACCCAGTTTCTTGACAGAATTTATAGATTTTTACAACGCATCAGGCTCGTAGGAGCCAATGACCTTCCCACTTCTTGGAATACAAAGAGACAAGGTACAAAGAAAGAAACTCTTCCAATCTGAAAACTTGAAAAGTCACTATGGATGTAAGAATAAAGAAGACACAAAGATAATGACTTCTCAATTTGAAATTGTCGAGCTGAGTCCATTGGGCTTCTGGAGTTGAATCATTTTCCTGAACTTTGAATTTGAAATAAAACATAAGGTAGAAAGATGCCCACCATCAATCTTCAAATAATCATTGTCTTCATCCTTGGTCGAGAAGACTACTGGATCATTGAAACAGGGCTCTATCTGATATCAAGATGAACTGAACCTCTTATACTTTACGGCAATGGCTTACTGCAACAATTGACTTAACCATACACTGTGTTTCTTATATGCACACACATATAATAGAAGCACTGAATTCAATCCTCTTCCAATTGTTATCCGTTTTCAAATGACCTCAATTAGCATTTGTTTCCTTATACCAAAGTAGAGTTTATAAAACATGTCGTGGACTCATGTTGTTGCATGATCGCATAGCAATATTTTAATCCATGCGATCATGCGACCACTTCATCATTGGCGCATCTGCGCTATCAAGGTACGTGGGTCCCACTTGGTCTTCTATTGTCGCATGATTGCAAGAGTGTTCTCTCAGTCATGTGATCATGCGACCACACACCTAACCGATTGCGCTTAACATTAGGGAGGCCCACCATGCTACGTGTTCAGATCCCGTTATCCCGCTATGAATCTTCAACAACATGGAGGAAACACGGGAACTGTTGATTTAGTATCTTGAAGATATAATAACCGCGGGCAACTTTTCGGACTGACCAAGCTTCATTGTCGCATGATCGCATGGTATTATTTTATTCCATGCGATCATGCGACCGCTCTCTCATTGGCGCACGTGGACTGCACCGTTGGCGTTCGTGGGTCCCAGCAGAGCGCATCTGCGCTGTTGGCGTACATAGGTTCCCTTTTTGCCTTGTCGCATGATCGCATGGCTGTTATTTTATTCATGCAATCATGCGACCAGTCCATTCTTTGATATAGTTTAGAGATTAATTCACCATCCTCATTTTTGATCAACTGCCTTTTTGTAAGGAAAATTCAGCTTCCATCAGCAAGGTATGCATAAACCGTAACACTTGAGAAATCAAAATCTTTTCAAACCTTCCAAATGTAATGGAGGAAGGGGAAATCTTTGCACTGTTATCAAATCCAATATGTTTTGAAAGAATAATCTTTTGCCACCTCCCTTATTGAAGACTTAGGGACATTGTAACAGTCTTGGGACCGAATCTTCAATGATCACTTATGCAAGACATAAATCTCCTGCACATTGACATATGGATAAACTTCTTTGAATGTTTCACATCAGCTTCTATCATTGCATTATCCAAACAAAGAGCCCTGTTTCTAATTCCTTGCAACATCTGAAGATCATGATTTGAAACCATCACTCTGCTTGAGAACATCCATTGGAGCACAAGTCTCTGCCGGGTTAGGATCTACGACCTACCCGAAGCAATGAAATTCTAATAATAACCCACTCGGCTAATCATGTAGGCAAAGAAAGGGGAACCCGGTAAAGACTCCCTATCCTAGGGGAGACTTAGACCTAGACACCAAATTGACCAGACCGACCATATGACTCCAATAATGCCAAAAAAAAATGGGTGACTAAAAGTCAGACAACATGTCTCTGAGTCAAGAATAACCCTAATGGGTTTACTCACAGATACAGGTTGCACAAGGGAAAAGGAATCGAATCCCCTCCACCCAGAAGAAGCAGGACCCAGGATGCCTGCTTCAAAGGCAGCCACATCAGTGTAGGAAATCACAGCGCCCTGAACTGGAGGAGCACCAAACCCACCCACCTGTGAAGTCCCAGGCACAAAAGAAACCCTCGACGCCAGAAGACCAGGGACGGCACCATCAGAGTGAGCCGACTGGAGAGGAAAGCCATCGGCAGCAGGAGCACCAGCGTCCGACCTAGCCACAGGAGCAAAGGCGCGTTCAAAATTCTGGGCGGGAGCAGGAGCCATTCCGGGAATTAAATGAGATGTTTATTATGATGCACATTAAGGATTAAATATGGAATGACAAGTGTCATGACATTCTAATACATACAAATGATTGTGCCAATAGAGCGTCACTATTCTATTAGGTGTACTTTGATTATTACATGTAGTGCTTCGACTATTTATATTGTGAGCAGCCGCACTTGATGTTTGCATGTTTAAGTGAACAGGTATCAGACATCGTCTCCACCTTAGTTGTAGGTTTGGGTGTGTCTTATCTACGATAATGGTTACAGGAGATAGTCATATTGGTGGTTTGCATATTGAGCCAATATCGTACCTAGACGGAACGGTGTATCTAATTTACATTATTACTTTTCAGTCGTCATGTAGGCAAGAGCTTGGATTGCATTACATAATGTGTTACCCAGTATCTATTTGATTATTTAGGCAATATGTTATAGTCTCAATTATATTATGTTGTAATATAGGATGATTGTTATTATTTAAATGTTGATTAATTAATCACTAAGAGGATGAAAGCAAAACGAGAAAAAATCATAAGAGGAATAAATGTTGTGGAAGCCTATTTGCATTATGTTATCAAATGAGGAAAGATTCCATTCTTTGAACTTTTGTTTAACAAAACATAATTTGCAAAATAAACATACCAAGTAGTACCATAATGAGGTTTGCCTTCTTGCCACAAAACTTTGATCTTTTGTTCTAGTTCATCTTCTTTTAACCACATAAGCTTCAATCTAAAAGGGTTATTTTTAGGCTTAAAGGATATTTCCTAGTGCAAAGCTATGTGGTAGTGATCTGGATCCACATTCTCTAAGATGGAAGAAGCAAGCCAAAAGCATTGAGAAGGGCAAAAATCACTAACCAAAAATCAATCCAAATGTTCTGCAAGGAAAGCATCCTTGACTCTTCCATTCTAGGTGAAAGAACCGTAGCTTTATTGACTTAAGATAAATAATGTCTAGTAGAAGAAGACTAGCCGTATTGAGGGAAGGATGTCCACCCTTATTATCAAAAGATAACACAATGTTGAAGTCAGCTCCAATAATCCAAGTATACTATTGAGGATAAGCTCCTCTACAAACTTGCACATTATCTTAAAGTTTAGTATTACCATGGAGATCTTGGGGAGCATAACAACTAGTAATCAAGGCATTGTGATTTTTAGTTGTGAGAACCTCTTCTATAGAGATACCACAATTGCAACAAGAAATTTTTTGGAGAAAAATGTGTAGAATTGCAATTCCTTATAAGACAACTTTTTAAACCATGAGTAGAATTGCAGCCAAAATTTTCATTAGACTCTTTGGGAAGGTTAGTTTCTTGAATTAATAGCATAAAATTTTGAAATCTTTAATCATTCTAACATTTTGTTTGTGTTTGTTGCTAAGCCATCTTAAATTCCAAGAATAAATCATGATTAAGATGGGTGAGGAAAAGGCGAATCCACTTGATTGAGAAGACCCGAAGCACACATGTTCCCCAAAATGTTTAGATTTATCACGATCAATTTGATGACATGCTTTAGTGCTTCTTATCTCCCTTGCTCTTTTGTTTGACTTTGTTTAATGTCCAAACATAGGTTGATGGATTTTTTAAAATCATCTTAAACGATTCTAGTTTCTCAATGAAAATAGAAAGATTTTTTTATTTATCATAGTTCATGACAAGGGTTTCAAGTGAATGTTCAATCTTTTCAATGGTAGGAAAAGATTCTTGAACATCAAGAGTTTAAGATTTGTTAAGAATAAAATGAGGGTTTACATAAAAACTGTTAAGATTTTGGGATCATTGCAAATGTAATAGCACTATCTCATTGTATATTTTCTTATGTGTTTTCCAAATGCAACAATCTCTTGCATTTATATAGAGAATGAGTCAAGAAGAGACATGTCCCTTCATGGGACATGTCTATTCATTATTATGTAATTAATATAATAACAATTATATATATATATATATATATATATATATATATATATATATATATATTGTGTATTATATTAATTTCTCTAATTATATATATATATATATATATATATATATATTGTGTATTATATTAATTTCTCTAATATTTACATAATAATAATAATATTTATTTTATCAATTTAACTATTTAGTTATTATGAGAATAATTATAATCTAACTTTATATATACATATATATCAATGTATATAGTAAGATCAATTATTATATATATTGATATATATATGTATATATATAATAAATCATTTCTCATAATAATGTTATAGTCAATATTATTTATCTGAGCGATGCTACAAACACCAACACTCCCTCTTAGCTAGGGAGGATAAATCAATCCAATTTCAACACTTATGACACTTGACAACATCAATCATATGATGTAAGCAATAAAGACATTGAATCCTCATGATGTAATCAATAGAAACATAGTCTCAATATGTAGATTGCCTCCATCAGTGATTCTATCCACAAGCTCTTGTGTGGATTGCCTCCATCGGAGATTTTATCCACAAACTCACGAGCTTTAGTGTGGATTGCCTCTATCGGTGATTCTATCCACAAGTTCTTGTGTGGATTGCCTCCATCGGTGATTCTATCCACAAGCTCTCGTGTGGATTGCCTCCATCAGCGATTCTATCCACAAATTCATGAGCTTTAGTGTGGATTGCCTCTATCAGCAATTCTATCCACAAGTTCTCGGGCAGATTGCCTCAATTGGCGATTCTATCCACAAGCTCTTGTGTGGATTGCCTCCATCAGTGATTTTATCCACAAACTCATGAGCTTTAATGTGGATTGCCTCAATCGGCGATTCTATCCACAAGTTCTATCTATTATGATCGGTTTCAACCATCACAAGATGTTTATCACAGTAGGTCAAGTTATTGTAAGATCGTCACCTTACAATAACTTTTACAAATACAAGTGATAATCATTTGGAAGTCGTCAATTCCTTATGATTTACACAAGGGGCAGGCCCATTAAAAAACATTTATGATTCATTAGTATAATAATCAATTATATCAAGTTTACCTCATAAATGTTTCACCTTCAATAGTGAACTCCCTCTCAATCAATATGATCAAGAATGTCACAAGTTGAATGAACCATCTACTCCCTCTAAAGCTCAAGTTTATCAACTTATTGACCTCTTTTGAAATATCAGACTCCCTTTTCATCTAGTCTCAATCATCAATTTGTTTGCAAACATCAAGTTCTTTCTCCCTTGAATGCAATTATCTTGTGCTTCTATCCTGAAGGTATGTTAGAGAGAGATTACAAATAGCTCACTAAACTATCTTGATCGTAAATACCAATGATAGAAGCATACACTATTTTACTAATCAATAGTATAGAATGAATTAAAAACTCAAAAATTATGTGCATTAATAAAACATGAAATACTTATCTTTTATAAATTTCAAGTATTTCATTCTGTAAGGTGAGCCCATATAGAAAATATCATGCAAATTCAAAGAATGATGTCGTCGTTCTTGAACATTACTAGAATTATTCACATGAGTTGTCTTGAATATCCAAATGTAATATCCAAATGTTCTATACACTATTAAAACCTTCAATTTGATCGATCTCCCTTCAAGTGGTTAGGCTTATAAAGAAGGAACCTCGCTCTCTTACAAATTTTTTTTGCATATACTTGTACACATCCGGTCATAACTTTTGAATCTGACATTTTCTCTCCAATCACTCCATTGAGATTCTTCTAAATTTGTCTATCACCAACATATCCAAAATTTAGCAAAATCCAACAGTTCATTTGTGAGATATGGTCCTCATATTGAGACTGTATTTTCTGTGATAGTCACACACTCACCATCAACAAACTACTCTCTTACATTTGCAACTTGGCTCTGATACCATGTTAAGATTTTACGATCATTGCAAATGTAATAGCACTATCTCATTGTATATTTTTTTTATGTGTTTTCCAAATGCAACAATCTCTTGCATTTATATAGAGAATGAGTCAAGAAGAGACATGTCCATATTCATTATTATATAATTAATATAATGACAATTATGATTATATATATATATATATATATAAAATATCTCTTGAGTATTATATTAATTTTTTTAATATTTACATAATAATAATATTTATTTTATCAATTTAACTATTTAGTTATTATGAGAATAATTATAATCTAACTTTATATATACATATATATCAATGTATATAGTAATATCAATTATTATATATATTAATATGTGTGTGTGTGTGTGTAATAAATCATTTCTCATAATTATGTTATAGTCAATATTATTTATCTGAGCGATGCTACAAACATCAACAAAAACATTAAACTTAGCAGAAAGAGAATGATAGAGATTATCAATGATAACAACATATTTGAAATACACCTCAAAAAATTGAAGATCTCAAATGGTACAATCTTGTTTCCCATTAAAAAAAAATTTAGCATCCTACAATTTACCTCAACTTTCTTAATCCTACATTATTTCACCAATCCCTTGATTTGTTATCATCCATTAATGATTCTTCATCTTGAGCTTGTTGAGATCTAGTAGATATTTTTCCCAAAAAATAAAATAAAATCTATCACCAATTTTGGTTCCTCTAAGATTTTAATAAGGTTCAACTTTACTTTCCAAAAGTCATGATAAAACTATTAGCATTAGAAGAACCAACAATAAAACCTAGTAAATTTTTTATTTATTCTTTTGTGCCAATTTCATGAAAGGGCCATTTAATTGATGATAGAGACAATCACAAAATAGGCACAAAAGGACCATTTAATTGATGTTAGAGACAATCACAAAATAAAATGTCCATAAAAATGACATTCCTTACATTATCATTGTATTAGAATTCCCTTTAAATGACCAAAATGATACTCATTTTCTTCACTTGTGTTTTCAACAACCATATTAGTCATGCTACCTATATGCCACCTTTTTTCTTCTAATAATATAATTCCTATTTAAAAGGGCAAACAAATCAGTTGCCATTATGCAGGTGTCCCAGTTTACTATTCTTAATTCTTTTAGGTAAGGCAGGACAAACACCTGACAAAAAGACAACATTTTCTTTAAAACCACCAGTTCACCCTTTAGCGCATTTTTTATTGTAGGGTTTTTTAATTTTTAATAGACATTCAGGATAACAGTGACTGCTACTATTTTGTAACCCAACAACCATTGACCCTTCTTCAATTCTACTGATAGTCTGGCATCCGAGAGTCACAGTTATCTCATTTAAGCTAGTATATCAGTGGTATAGTCTACACATCCAGCAAAATGCATGTGATCAATAGCGCAGAACTGATTCATGCTTATTTATTGTACGGAATATACAGCATTGATGAAGCACATTTAAATTTTTTATTTGTTGATCGCGTGGGATCTGTCTTGCAGTTTGTGTAGGATGGTTGAAGCATTTACGATATTATCTTTACCCCATTTTTAGCATGTTGCCAATTACAAAGGATTGATCTATGCTTATTTATAGTAAGGAACATGCAGCATTGATGAATCACAATCAATTCGTTGATTGTATGGGCTCAGTCCTGTAGGTTGTGTACGAAGGTTGAAGCATGTGACAATTTGGTAAACACTAAATTTTGTTTCATATTAGTCATCTTGAATACATCCATGATTCTACAATGAACATGAAACTTTCTTTAAGAATTCCAGAAAGTTTTTAAATATGACGCATATTTGAAATATTCTGATCCTATATATTTCCTGATAATGCCAGGTAAAACCAGATCTCAAAAGCCATATATGAGAGTGAACTTTCTAATTGATGAATGCAGAAATTGCACTAGCATTTGATACAATTTATAAACCCAAAAATACATCTCCGATTCTCCGGTATTCTGTAGGTCTGTCTCATTTGCAACTTCATTAGATTTGATCTCGTGAAGACCCGCTGACACAAGTCAATCTTAATGACTGCCGAGATTGTATGATGCAAAACAAATTCCCTGGCAGTTGCTAAATGCGAAAAAAAAAGTTCAAGAAGATAAATTTCCACTAAACTTGGGTAATTTCAAAGTAATAAATTGTCTGTGGGAAAGCAGAAATTGCCAATAAGTTATTCTTGGAAAGCAATAGACTCATTGCAAATTCGTGCATTAAATACAGCTGTTAGCCTTAATAAGTTAATAGTCTTCGTGGGACAAGGCTCTACATGTAACCATGTTGCTCAGCTGATATCTCTGCCATTTCTTTTCATGTTTTATAAGTTACATTTCTTTTTAAAGTAAAAATACTTTGGGACAATGTTAAGAATAGATATATAGTAATATACTGGTTCAAAAACCAGCATTCTGTGAATTAATGTATTTGAAAATAAACTTAAAGATTAACCCATGTTTCCATGTTGTTGTTTAAATGAATTTTTTAATTAAACTTAAATTTAAATTGTGGGAAAAAGGAAATTTAGAATTTTTTCTTATTTTTGTGAGGCAAGTACTTTTTAGCAAATGAAAATAAGCTGCGGAAAAAAGGGGGCTAGAAATAAGCAGCAATTTCTTATTGAAAAAAGTGACACATGTCTTCATCATTTTTTTTCCATCTCCTTTTTATTTGCTTACAATTTTGTTTTCAGATTTATTTGCAACAAAAATGACTAAAAATTTGATTTAAAAATAATATTTAAGACACTGCTTAAAATTAAGTAGCAAACATTCCCATCCATAGGGCCACCAGATCCACACTTTGTACCACAAAAAGTTGAGCAGCATGGGGACCTGCCCTAAAGTGGTCTTTTAGGCCATGGCCAAGCCAGGTGCCAATTTTATGTACGAAACGCCCCCTCAAGGCCTTGACACCCATCCCAGTTGTTTGGGAAATCCTACAATAGGGGGGCCATGACATCCTCACGTCCCCCCTTTTACCAAAACTGTAAATCCCAGGACGTCATTTTATCTCTTGCTAAAATTAGGGGCACTTTGGCATCCCCAGGACATCAGGGACACCTGCAACTTTTATACAATAAAAAGGAATGTGAAAGCTTCAGGTGAGCTTGTTGTGACTCGCAACAAGCTTTCTCAGGAACGGTATAAAGGAAAGTGAGGAATCTAGGCAGCCTTCCAGATTTAAGCAAAGCTAAATTGATAGCACTTACCTATTAGACTTTGTTTCATGTAAAATTCCAGCCCGTTTGCACACGAACTGTGGAGACTCATTCCATGGAGCTAGCAAACTCTGATTCTTTGCCAAGGTTAATCTTGACCAACATCAATGCTTTTCCTTCCACAGTCAAAGTCCAGTTGAACTAGAATGCATTCACAAACAAAATGGTAAACTTTAGCTCCTTTTCGCTTTATAAAAGTAAGAATGTAGGCAAGAAAACCTAGCTGGTTAGAAGCAGAGAATAGAACACAGAGTCATTAATATTAGTCTGGTAGACCTGTTGAATAAAAATCAAACTTGTGATCTCATCTTATTGGCAGTGATCAGAAGTTTATTCAAATGTCACCTGAATCAGATGAGATCATTATTTATTGACTTCACCTACGTGCTCGCCTACTTTCAATTGTAGAAAACCTTTCGAGAGTTATGAACTTAAAAAAATACTTTGCATGCACTCATCATGATGTTTATATTTTCATTTAGATATACACCTTTTTAAAAATTCTGCCTCCTCCACTTTATTTCAGTTATTTTTAATTATTTATATTTTAAAAACTGAAAACTAAACTTTTATGTAAGATTTTATTCGCTATCTCCAAATCCGTTTCCTTGTCCACGATACTCAGACGAGCACTTCAAATTCCAAACTGTTATTAGATTTTCAAAAATAACAACAAATAAAAAGGAAAAAAACACTAGAGGGTTATAATGGCATTAAATTACCAGTCTATTGGATCATTAGATGAATGTAAGAGCTGCTGGTTTGCACTGTGTATGTTATTTTAGTTCAATGTTTCAAAACACATTCACTTTCTTTTTTCTGATGATGGACCACTGAGTGTGTTCTGAAACGTCAAACTAAAAAGCATACACAATGCAAACCAAAAGCTCTTACATTCAACTAGAGGGTTAGTTTACAAATCTTTACACAAAATTCAAAAACCCACTTGCATCTCAGACTTCAAAATACTGAGTTTTAGTCTTCTTAAAGAAATGAATCTGTGCTCTAGTAACCAGAGCCACATTACTATAATTAATACAGATTTATAATAACACAATGATAACATCTTGCTCAGGAGCAATTATTGTACAGTAAATTTAGAATTCAGCCGCATTTGGATGTCTGGTAACATTTTTGAAAAAACCCTAATCAAGCAGCTTTTCAATGCGCGAAGCAATGTGCGCCTCATGGTCCTCCAGACGCCCTACAATGGCTCCATCTTTCCAGCAGGCAAGTGTAGGTAAACCCTTCAATTTAAACCGTTCATCAACCCTCCACGGATGGCTAGGATTCCGCCACGTGGGCCTGTTCCCAGCAAAAGCCCGCAGAAGAATTACATCTTTCTCAGACTTTTCTAGGGTTTTGTAAATCACAGGCTCCGCCCTAACACAATCTGCAGACTAATAACTTAGGTTTTTAGTTATCATTTTAGGTTCAGTCGTACCATCAAATTCTGCAAAGTTAATAATTAAATCTTTAAACATGTCTCGAATATTCTGCAGTTTTAAGTTCTAGGGCATCAATTGCTGTCTCAATTACAACAACTTTCGGTATTGTTTTTAGGGTTTGCGGAAAAAGGGAGGAAAAAAACTTGTAAGCGAGAAAATAGAAATAAGAACCTGGACACCAGCTAACGCCAGAAGAAGGATCTTTGTCAGCCAAAAAGAGCAGCAGCGTGATTCGATCCTTGCCCTCTTCGATGGATTTGAATGCGGTGGAAAAATTGTCGAGGTTTGCATCAATCTGAGTAAATCCCATATTTCTCTATCTCTAATGTGGCTTTGCTAAATCGGGCGTATTGTTCCTGGTTTATTTCGATTGGGGTTGTTCTCGCCCCCATATACAAATAGATTTGTATGTACGGATGAGGTTTCGGTTCTATGGGAGGGGTTTGGGCTCTTATTTTCCAAATGGTAAAAGTAAAACTTTTTTTTAATGATTTCTTGTTATGGACTCATGTTTTCTTGTGATATTGCTATCATTAAACAATGTAATTTTTGAGTCAAACTTATTAATCTATGTTTCATTAGTAGTGGTTCACAAGAATCCATCTCTCATGAAAATGAATAGAACACTAAGCACTCATTAAATCTAGGTGACGTTCAAATAGGTGAAGCACTAGGACACCCATCCTAATACTACTCCAGCTCAAGCGCGCTTAACCACAAAGTTTCCTCCAAAGTTGAGCCCACTTTGCTTGCAACCCCACTTTGCTATTGCTTTCATCCTAATGATGGAGTATGATTTGAAATGTTGATGATAAAAAAATTCCCACAAATTAATTTAGAAATGAGAAGATCTAATTTTATAGAGTGTGGAAACTACATGACTCTAATTCTATTAATGATATTATTTTTTTATAATCTATAATTTGATTTGTTACTAGATTTTTGGATTAGACTCTACAACATTTTTTGATCAATGTTTTGAATCACATTTTGTGATCCATCATCACTAAGTAAAAAATATATATATTATTATTGAAAAAATATTAGAATATTATTGAAAGCATTTCAAAAACTATCATTTACCTTCTATACCGTTGGTTAAATGGTTTACATGATTTTACTTTGCACTTTGTGTCAATCAATGTTACTTTGGACTTTGTGTCAATCAAAATAGTTAATAGATTTACATCAAGTATAGCAATTTTCCACAATCCATGAAATTATGAAAGTTGCTTATGGATTTGATTGTGTGTTAGTTTTTGCATCAACATTTTACATCACACTATGTGATACATCATTAGGATAGTGCTAACAGAGTCATCATTAGGATGAAGTACTGCTAACAGAGAAAAACTAATCATAGTTTTACTCTGTTAGCACTACTTCATCCTGATGATGGATCACCGAGTATGATCCGAAATGTAGATAAAAAAAAATTAGTGCACAATCAAATCAAGAAGAAACCTTCAACATTAATATTGATTTAAAGGGAAAAATAGGATTTGAAGGGACTCTGAAACCCTTTACATAATGCCAACTAAGAGAAATAAGTATGGATAACATCGACAAACAAAACACTCATAGAAAACCAATGACAATTGACAACCTACAAGGGCTTGTCAGAAAACTAGCCAAGCAACAACAAAGAAGACACAAAAAATGAAAGACAACAACACTATTGCAATCTCTTTAAAACTTTAAAAACCTCAAGCTTTTGTTGATATAATTGATCGTAGAGATTGGCAAAATTGACCAGTCTCTCTTCTCATCTTCAAAGAGTTTCATTTGGCTACCTCTGGTATGGAATTACCATGCCTAAAATTCACCCTTGGGTAGAATGCAACTAACTTTTTTAATTCAATAATATAATGATGATGATGAGTAACACATAGCCATGGGAGAATAATATGATTATCAAATGATGTGGCATGCATAAGGTCACAAAGGTATGCCACTTCGGGAGTGGAAAGGGAACTTGTCCATCTGACCCGATTAAGGGATCCAATGCCCATAATACTTTAAAGTGAACATTTATCTTTCTAATATTTATCCAAACCTATAAAATTTAATTGCTACCAAGATCTACCCAATCCTATAAAATACTTTGGCAACATACAAATTCTTTACAAGCACAAATAGGTTAAGGATCCATTGTGAAGAGTCCTTACATTTCACATACTTAGTTTAGTCTATAGTCTATGTGGCTAGCTCATCCTTCCCCCCTTGTCCCCCTTAAGACTAAGCTAAGCTCATTAATTTGTTTGAGGTTGTCAATGCTATTATTAATAATAAGCATGGAAAATGATTGCACCCCTTAAAGGACTGATTAGTGATAAGCCAAGAAGGATGTGTTTGTTTTATGATGTGAAATATGGTGATAGGAAGTTTAATGGTTTGATTGGAGTAATTAGCCTCCAAACGGGAGGTTTCCCCTTCCAATGATCCTTCTTTAGTTGTTGTGAGGCAGCACTGTGACCCTATTTTTCATTCTCTTCATGATCATTCCTCATAATTTGACATAAGCATGGATACTTATGAATAACACTAAAAGGAATTCTCTTTTTCTTTAGAGGGGGTGACTTTTCCTTTAGATAATGTTGGACATCAATTTCTAAGAGATTCTTCATTTTCATCTTCAATAGTGTAGCCTAGAATGTCTAATTGGATGGTGGCACCTTTCAACATCAATATGGAGACACTTGATCCTATTTTAGAGACCTCATACGATATCTATCTTCCTTCATCTTTAAAGTCTCTAAAATAGGCTCAATTATCTCCATGTTGATGTTGAAAGGTGCCACCATTCAATTGGGCATTCTAGGCCTCACTACTAAAGATGACAATGTAGAATCTCCTAGAAATTGATGTCCAAAATTGTCTAAAGGAAAAGTTACCTCCTCCAAATAAAAAGAGAGTTCCTCTTAGTGTTTCTCATAAGTATCCATGCTCATGTCAAACTATGAGGAATGATCACGAAGAGAATGAAAATAGGGTCACATTTCTCCCTCACAACAACTATAGAAGGATCATCTCCATGAAAGAGAAGATGAAAGTGATAAATGATGTCTCTCAAATATGAAATGTAGGACTCAATAAAAAAAAATTCAATGGACATGTAAAGTTATCATGTCCCATGAAACCATTTTTGGAAGATACACATGTTTTATAATACCTCCCTAACCCTAGTCTAAGTGAGATAATGTGTTGATATTGATTGTAAATTTTAGATTCTAGATGGATAAGCAATGGAAATTATTGTAATTTGATGCTATGTGTTAAATGATATATTAATTATGGTTGTGTTTTGTGAAACATGTGTGTGTGTGTTGTGGTCTTGCCCAAACTATGATTATTATGCTTAAACTCATGATTATATGTATAAATTCTGATGTCATATCATTTAAATATAACGAGTTTCAACATGATGTTAGAATATATCATGGTGATCATTTGATGCTTTAATTATTTATATATTTATATTGAGAAAGTATGTTGGACATATGTGTATTTAAGTGACCACATGTATTGAGTATCAACTCCAACAACCTTAATAGGTATGAGTGTATCTAGATGATGGTTAATTGGAGATATCACATTGGTAAAATCCTACTAAGCCTAATTTGTAGTACTCATTTGATTAAAATCTCCCATATGATGATCGTGTTATACCCTCAAATACCACAATTGGTAATGTCTTGAATGATATGAAATAGCATTTCACCAAAATGAATAGGGTTTGAATTTGAATAGGGGTAAGATGTATGATACAGGGGTGGAATATAGGACCTATCCTCAATCCAAATTCCCAAAAGGAAAGATCCAAACAGATCAATCATAAAGAAGTGATCAATGCATAAAAGATTCAAACAATGGAGAATATGAAGAAAGGAGAAAATCCTATAATCTACTATAAAAAGTATATGCTTGAAATATGAAATAAATAGAAGGCAAATGCTAACCTCAAAATAGGGCAAATCTGGAAAATGATGATTTCTGATGTTTGTGCACAATTTCGGGCATTTTGCAACCTGTTTCAGACTGGAAATGCCGAGACAAAGAAAACCCAAAAAACTTTTGTCTTTCGGGAAGCAGGTAGTCCTTGACCCAGATAGTGGGGCAAGGTCTTACCCCAGGGCAGGATCCTACCCCCCACTGAAGGTCATCCTTGACCCAAAATAGCTCCGACAGAAAATCTATTCATGGATCTTAGAAGTTCCCTGAAAAGGGTATCCAAATCCAAGCTCTGATTCGCAGTCCTGTACCTGTACTTGCAAGAAAAATAGTTTTTGTTGTTTGGATGGGGGGTTTGCCTTGGTCAAACCCCAATTTAGGAATTAACCTTGAAATTGAATTGAAATTGTAATATGCATAAACAAAGTAAATGAAACTATTCACCTTGCTTATGTTGAAGTCCTTGTGGAGGATTCAAATCCTTGAATCCACAAGTAGGAATTCTCCAAATGAATATAGAAATGAATGTAGGATGTCTCCAATCAATGACACTAGATCTTCAACACCAATCTTGAATGGATCTTTGCATAGGAAGAGGCTTGGATGAATATGGATGGAGAAATCTTCAAGAGGGCTCCAAAGAGATTGAATCCTTCAATGGCTAACAATGGATCTCCTTAATGAATGCTTGAATGCTTGAGGACTTGAATGCTAGGCTTGAAGATGAATGAATGCTTGCTTGCTTTCCTTCTCCTTCTTGCTTACTTGCACTTGAGAGCTTGATCATGAAATTGCTTGATTGTGGATGTGAAAATGAGAGAGGAAGGCTTCCTTTTATAGTGATCTAGGGCACAAACCTCTAGAGAAGGCCGCTATTAGAGAATTAAATCCCAATTAACCTTAACCCCTAGAAATGGACCCAAATTAAATACAATTTAAATATTTACCATTCTGAAACCCGAAATGGCTGACCTAGAAGCGGGAAAAAGAAACTTTCTGAAGCCCGACATCCCATAACTCCCAGAATCTAAAAATTGGACCTCAGGTCAGGGACGAGGTAGACACTACCCTAGGTCAAGGTCGAGGCCATCCCTGACCTAGGTTAGGGTCTAGGTCATCCTTGACCCTACTAGGTCATCTTTGACCCAGACAGTCAGAAACTCTAGATTCTCAGAGAAAACTATCCGAAAAAGGCTGGAAATAAGGAGAGAAGTAGAACAGGGGGAAATAGCTAGATACATGCAAAGACCCAATCAAGGCACTTAACATGACCTCAGACCACTCACTCAGAGGGCTAAATGCTCTTAACATGGAAGTTCTTCCATTTTAAGATGATACATTAAGCCCCCACTTTAGCAAGAGTATGGACTCGATGCAAACTATTGGTAAAGGAAATCATAATGAAAAGATAATCTTATTGTAATCAAAGAGGACAAAAGAAACCTCAAGCCCCTAGGGACTCAAGCCTTCATCAACTCCATGATCACAATAAGAGAGACATCTCTAGAGAGAGAGAGAGAGTGTGATTATCTTGCCCAATGAGAACTTATGTCCCATTGTGAACCACACAAGGAAATGACGTGACTGGAAAGATGTAATTGAACCACCTAGTGAATGTGGCTACTCACTAGTCAACCCATCAAGGATTCACTCTTAGGAATATTCTATTCCATAAAAGAAAATCCAAAAACAAAAGAGATCCAGTCTTAAGGACACCTCTGACCTTAAGGGATCACAAATATATTTGAAATTGGAGGCATCAAGAGATCCTAAAATATAAATCCATGCTTTAAGGATTAGTTTCTAATCCAAAAAGGGAGAAAAGGTATCTTGAAAAATAATATATGTGTATCGAAAAGTGTGTGTGTGCAATAGGTGAGCAGAGCATATGCCCCCATGTTAAAGTCATTGCTAACACTTTAACAGGAGCAATGGCTTTAATGGAAACATAAACAACTCCAATGATTATGTTTCCACCATGAGATGCCCCTAGATGAAGACAAATCAAGGGAAATACCACAAAAACATACAGAGAACACAGAAGGGATCTACCTGTCGTGGGGTCAGTATGATCATAAGATAATATATATATGATATTATTGCAAATGAATTGACATCATTCCCCAAAGAAAGTAGAACTACAATCACAATGGAGGAAAGATCACATAAGAAATACAAAGAAGAATCTTTTCGGACAATGACATGGAGACCAAAAAGAATAAGTGCTACCATGTCTCGAATCCAAGCAGATTACACAAGGAAACATTTACGAACAATAACACATTTACAACATAACATGAAACAAAATATAGAAGAATAGAGATACATATAGAGGAATTGTACAACAGGTTCAATTCCTTTAACACCTTGCACCAACTGAGTAACAAGGGTCGTATAAAAGAATCTAACAACATTTATCAAACACATTATGGAAGAAGCACAATACAATAGGAAAACACACAACAAAACTACCATAAAGGACAAGCTAATCAAGCATGTTGCCTACTCTCCCCATCTTGTTCTATATCATTTAGAGAAGGTGGGTAACTCGCAAGAGGGACTACATCCAACACAGTAAGAATGATAGCCAGTTCCAAACAAGGATCCTCTTGAGAATCACAATGTTTGACACTAGGTGTAAGTGTTAATTGTGATGAAAGCATATTAGGTAAATCAATGTCAATGTCAACAGTATCATATTCACCATTAACATCATAAGTATCATCAAGAGTATCTTCTTCATCCAAATTAATCAAAATAGGATCTAAGATATGAATAGAATCATCATATTCATGCATCTTAACATCATTATTAGTAACAACATCATGCATAGCTTATCAGAAGAAAGTAAAGAATTTTGAAGAACATAATTACAAGCTTTAGGATGAGCATGACACTTTTTACGATGTTCATTAGCAGATCGATTACATTTTTCTTTACTTGAAGTATGTTGAGAACTAGGAGGAACAATCATAGGATCCTTCACAAGTTCTTTAGGAGGTTTAATAGGATTATCAACAATAGTAGGAGCTTGATTAACAGCACTAGAAGCCATGGATAAAGGAGGTATAGAAGGTGTAGGCAAAAGACCACGATTAAGATCCACCAAAGGTACACTTAATTCAAGAATCTTACGATGCTTATAGGATTGATATGAATGAAATAGATTATTAGGTCGAGAAGGACATGAATTAGGTAAAGAAGGCCAAAAGAAGTCAAGAGTAGCACAATCCCTGGGCCTAAGAGGTTGATATAAACTATGATTAACCATCTTCACTTCTTCATCATGAACAAATTTAAGACATTTATGGATAGATGAAGCAACAACATGCATGGAATTTAACCATGGAAAACCAAGCTTAACTTGAAATTGATCAGAAGTAGGAACAACAAAGGTAGTGTTCACAATTTTTCCACAAAGTTCAACCGGTAAATTAATAGAACCAAATGATGGATAAAGAAAACCATTACAAGTTTGAATCCACACATCAGATGTATCATAAGAATCACGTTGCAAATTTTTCATAAAAAGATTTTCTTCAATAATAACATTGACTAAGGATGTAGGATCAACAAGATAACCACGAGTAGGTTTCTGAGAAATCCTAGCATAAATATAAAGGGGACCATCAAGAGCTTTAATAGTCTTAGAATCATCAAAGGTAATCAAAAGTTCCTGAGGTCTTTTATTATTAGGTTGTTGTTGAGGTTTAGGTTGAGTTTTCAATTTAGGCTTAGGTTTTGGTTGAGGTTGAGATTGAACTTGAGGTTGAAGCTGAGGTCGAGATTGAGGTGGAGATATAGATTGAACAACATGCTCCACTTGATTAACAATATGATTGAGATCATCCATCTTTGAATCTGAATAGTGGTAAAATGGAATCACCACTATTGAAATGTGTATGTGGTATGATGTGTGGGGGAAATATTAGATCCACTCGTAAATCCAAATTCCCAAAGAAGAGATCCAATTTGATCAACCAAAAGGTTAATGCACAATCAAATCAATCTATGGAGAATATGAAAGAGAGAGAGAAACCCTATATTTCCTTATGGTAGAATTGAAGTGTTTAGAATTTGAAATAATTGAAATACAAGTACTAACCCCAAATTAGGGAAAATCTAGAAAATGCCAATTTCTGATGTCTGTGTGTACTTTTGGGCAAATCTACAACCTGTTTCGGACTGGAAATGTCGAGACGGAGAAAACCCAAAAATCTTTTTCCAAGATGAGATCAGGTCGACTTTGACCCTCATAAAAGGTCAAATGCTAGATTCTTTATCTGAAGGTCGATTCTGACTTTGTTCATAGATCTAAAAAGTTCACCGAAAAGGGTATCCAAATTTGATCTTAGATCCAAAATCTCGCACCTGTACCTGCAAGAAAATGGGGGTTTTTGTTTGTATGGGGGGTTTGCCTTGGTCAAACCCCAATTTAGGAATTAACCTTGAAATTGAATTGAAATGTAGTGTGCATAAACAAAGTAATTGAAACAAATCACCTCGCTTATGTTGAAGTCCTTATAGAGGATTCGAATCCTCAAATCCACAAGTAAGAATGCTTCAATGGATGTAGAATGAATGTAGGATGTCTCCAATCAATGACATTTGATCTCCAACACCAATCTTGACTTGATCTTTTCATATGAGGAGGCTTGGATGAATGTGGAAGGATGGATCATCAAGGGGGCTCCAAAGAGATTGAATCCTTCAATGGCTAACAATGGATCTCCTTGATGGATGGATGCTTGAACACTTGAATGCTTGAAGACTTGCTTGAATGCTTGAATTCACTTGCTTGCACTTGAGCGCTCGCTCATGAAATTGCTTCAGGATAATGGATGTGAAAATGAGAGAGGAAGGCCTCCTTTTATAGTGAACTAGGGCACAATCCTCTAGAGGGGCCACCTTGGAGAATTAAATCCCAATTAGGTCCTAACCTTTATAAAATATACCTAGATTAAATGCAATTTAAGGATTTACCATTTTGAAACCTGAAATGGCCAACCCAGAGGTGGGAAAACAAATATCCCTAAAACCCGATACCCAAAAATCAAGGAATTTGGAAATTTGGAAGAGGGGGGCAAAATCGAACTTGGGACTGACCTAGTCAACATCGAGTTTGATCCTAACCTAGTCAGGATCAAGGTCGATTCTAACCTAGTCAAGATCAACCTCGATTCTGACCCTGTGGGCCCAGATCCAGCCAGAATCAGGACAGGAGGTCCCGAGGATGCCCGAAGACCTAGAAATGATATCAGAAAGGGACAGAATGCCAGGGATAGGCACAAAATCCTATGATGACTATGATGAAGGCTAGGAGGACCTATTTCTAAGTGCTACCTAGAAAATAGAGCCATGGAAGAGGGAAATTAAGGAGAATCCTTGATATCCTAACCCTAATTTCACCTATAACAAAGCAGAAAAGAAGTGGAAAGTGGGGAGAAAGCCAAATACATGCAAAGACTTGATCAAGGTGCTTAACATGACCCCAGACCACTTAATCAGAGAGCTAAATGCTCTTATCATGGAAGTGCTTCCATTTTAAGATGATACATTAAGCCCCCACTTTAGCAAGAGTATGGACTCAATGCAAACTCTTGGTAAAGGAGATCATAATGAAAAGATAATCTTATCATAATCCAAGGGACAAAGGGAAACCTTAAGCCCCCATGGACTCAAGTCTTCATCGACTCCTAGATCACAATAAGAGAGACATCAATAGAGAGAGAAAGAAGGTGTGATTACCTTGTCCAATGAGAACTTATGTACCATTGTGAACCACACAAGGAAACATCACAACTGGAAAGATGGAATTGAACCGCCTAGTGAATGTGGCTACTCACTAGTCAACCCATCAAGGATTCACCCTTAGGAATATTTTATTCCATAAGAATAAAACCAAAAAGAGATCTAATCTTAAGGACACCTCCAACCTTAAGGGATCAAAATATATGTATATTTGAAATTGGAGGGATCAAGAGATTCTAAAATATAAATCCATGCTTTGAGGATTAGTTACTAATCCAAGAAGGGAGAAAAGGTATTTTGAAAAATATGTGCGTATCAAAAAGTGTGTGTGTGCAATAGGTGAGTAGAGCATATGCCCCCACGTTAAAGTCATTGTTGACACTTTAACAGGAGCAATGGATTTAATAGAAACATAAACGGCTCCACTAATTATGTTTACATGTCGAGATGCCCCCAAATGAAGACAAATCAAGGGAAATATCACAGAAACATATAGAGAACACGGAAGGGATCTACCTACCATGGGGTCAGTATGATCATAAGATAATATATATATGATATTATTGCAAATGAATTGACATAATTCCCCAAAGAAAGTAGAACTACAATCACAAAGGAGGAAAGATCACATAAGATATACAAAGGAGAATCTTTTCAGACCATGACATGGAGACCAAAAAGAATTAGTGCTACCATATCTCGAATCCAAGTAGATTACACAAGGAAACATTTACGAACAATAGAACAATTACACCATAACATTGAACAATGCATAGCAGAATAGAGATACATATAGAGGAATTTGAACAACAGTTTTGATTCCTTCATCACCTTGCACCAACTGAGTAACAAGGATCATATAAAAGAATCTAACAACATTTAGCAAACACATTACAGGAGAAACATAGTACAACAGACAAACACACAACAAAGCTACCATGAAGGACAAGTCAATCAAGCATGCCACCTACTCTCCCCATGTCATTGTATATCATTTAGGGAAGGTGGGTAACTCGCAAGAGGGACTATATCCAACATAGCAGGAATGATAGCCAGTTCCAAACAAGGATCCTCTTGAGAATCACAATGTTCAACACTAGATTGTGATGAAAGCATATTAGGTAAATCAACGTCAATGTCAATAGTCTCATTTTCATCATTAACATCATTAGTATCATCAAGTGTATCTTCTTCATCCAAATTAATCAAAATAGGATATAAGATATGAATAGAATCATCATAATCATGCATGTGAACATCATCATTAGTAACAACCTCTTCTAACACATCATGCATAGGTTTATCCAAGGAAGGTAGAGATCTTTGACGAATAGAATTATGAGCTTTAGCATGAGCATGATGCTTTTTATGGCGTTCATTAGCAGATTGATTACGTTTTGATTTATTTGAAATAAGTTGAGAACTAGGAGGATCAATCGCATGATCCTTCACAGGTTCTTTAGGAAGATCAATAGGATTATCAACAATAGGAGAAACAATCACATGATCTTTGATAGGTTCGGTAGAAGGAACTTGATTAACAAAACTAGAAGCCATAGTTAAAGGAGGTATAGAAGGTGTAGGTAAAAGACCACGATTAAGATCCATGGGAGGAATGCTTAATTCAAGAATCTTATGATGTTTATAAGCTTTATATGAACAGAAAAGATTATCAGGTCGAGGAGGACATGAATTAGGTAATGAAGGCCAAAAGAAATCAAGAGCAACACAATCTCTAGGCCTAGAAGGTTGATATAAACTATGATTAATTATCTTTACTTCTTCATCATGAATGAACTTAAGACACTTATGGATAGGTGAAGAAAGAAAATGCATGGAATTCAACCAAGGCAAACCTAGATTAACTTGAAATTGATCAGAAGTAGGAACCACAACAAAGGTAGTGTTCACAATTTTTCCACAAAGTTCAATCAGTAAAGTAATAGAACCAAATGATGGATAAAGAAAACCATTACAAGTTTGAATCCACACATCTGATGTATCATAAGAATCACATTGTAAGCTTTTCATAAAAAGATTTTCTTCAGTAATAACATTGCCTAAGGATGTAGGATCAACAAGAAAACCATGAGTAGGTATCTGAGAAACCCTAGCAGTAATGTAAAGGGGACCGTCAGGAGCCTTAATAGTCTCAGAGTCATCAAAGGTAATTAAAAGTTCCCGAGTTCTTTTATTCTTAGGTTGTTGTCGAGGTTTAGGTTGAGTTTTCAGTTTAGGTTTAGGTTTTGGTCGAGGTTGAGATTGAACTTGAGATTGAATCTAAGGTTGAGGTTGAGGTGGAGATATAGATTGACCAACATGCTCCACTTGATTAACAATATGATTGAGATCATCCATCTTTGAATCATACATAATTTCCATAGCAGATGGTTGAGCAATTGTATTAGTATCATGCGTAGGTAAAGGGTTCGTATAGATTTGAAGCTTTTGATTAGGAGGAGAGACAAATTTGTTCCCACAACCATCAAGATTATCAATAGATAAAGCCTTAGAATCAATTAAGTCTTGAACCTTATGTTTTAAAGAATAACACTTCTCAGTATCATGACCATTCTGACGATGATATTGACAAAAAACATTTTGATCAAAAGATTTAGAGGCAATCATAGTAGGTAAAAGAGGTCGAATAGGAGGTAAAGTAATCATATTAGCATCTAACAACCTATTCTAATAACATGTAAAGATTTAGAAAGAGGAGTAAATGTATGATTTAATCAAAAAGTAGTGAATGCAGAAGTGGCATTGTGAGATACAACAACAACTTGATCAACAACTGCATTCGTTTGTTTGTTTATCTTGACATAGTTGTTGAATTTTTGAAATTTGTTTGGATTAGGAGTAGCATCACTCTTATCAACTAGAATAGGAGCCATTGGAGTGTTGCTCTCAAATTGACTCACTTGTAATTGATAATGATGAAGCGCTGCACAAAGTTGTTGAAAAGAGGTAAATTCAGTAAGCATAATCTTATCTCTAATATCCTTTTGCAAATTTGAAATAAACATACATTGAATATCAATATCAGGAATAAGATAGGAAATCTAAGCATGCAAATGCTTAAATCTACCAATAAATTCAGTTAATTTTTCTTTAGCACTTTGTTTACAATGCATTAAATCAGTCAAAGACACTTGCGGGCCAATGTTGTTTTGAAATTGTTGAATAAAGGCATTAGCAAGTTGTGGAAAGGAATCAATGGAATAAGGAGGCAAGGAACAATACCATTGTAAGGCCTTGTCATGGAAGGTTCTAGCAAAAAATTTGGCTAAAATCCTATGGTCATGAGCATAATCACTACAAAGGATTTGGAATGTTTTAACATGATGAACATGATCTCCTTTTCCATTATAATTCTCAAGACAAGGCATCTCACCTTGCTTTGGAACAGGAGTATGAATAATGTCTCGGGACAAGGGACTTCCCATGTCACATGTAGGAATACTAAACTTGTTTTGAGTTAAGGAAGCAAGTTGTTGTTGTAAGGATGACACAGTTTGAGCCAAACTAATGATTGTTGAATCATTAGAGGAAATAGGAGGAGTAGCAACATTAGACACACTAGGTAAAGTACAAGAAGCTGCAGGAATAGAAGACACAACTAGAGGAACACTAGGAACTACAGTTGGAAGTGGATTGGAATAAGTGAAAGGAACATTATGATCTAAAGGTTGTGATGTAGGAATGGATATACGAGAAAAACTCATAGGAACCATCACAGTCACCAAAGAAGGAGTATAGGTAGGAATACTAGGTAAAGGATTAGAAGGAGGTTCAACACTAGTGATAGGAGGAATCAACCCTAAATCTTGAGCTTCTTGAGCTAAAGGTTTAACATTTGAATGCACAAGGTGAGTGATACCACGCAAGAGGTTAACACCTTGATCACTATCATGGAGAACTTTCTTAAGAGCCTCTATAGCTTGAATGGAATCTTGATTATGGTTCTCTTGAATAAGCCAATTACCCATTTTATCAAGTTCAGTGGAAAGTTTTTGGACTTGTTCAAGAGGAATTCTTAAAGTGTCATCCTCATCATGAGATGAGTGAGAAGATTTTTGCTCCATAGTAGGATTGGAATCATGAAGAATCAAGTTATCATTTAGGATCCTAAGGAAAGGAGAGGAAGATTTAGGATCAAAGGCACCCATGAGTCTACAACTTCTTCTAACCAAAATGTTATAAGTAGGACTGTGGTAGTAAAGCTCATAAATCAATGTAATGCAAATGAACTAAACTAAGAACACATAAAGTATGAATATTTTTGTATTTTTGAAATCTAATTAGCATGCAAGATCTAACACAAAGGAAAAATCTAATACTAACAAGATAAAAGGAAAGCAGAATAAGGCATCTAATTCCACAAAAGAAAAGAGAGTAAGTATGTCAGGTTCACCAAAATGAATAGTGGTAAAATAGAATCACCACTATTGAAATGTGTATGTGGTATGATGTGTGGGGGAAATATTAGATCCACTCCTAAATCTAAATTCCCAAAGGAGAGATCCAATTTGATCAACCAAAAGGTTAATGCACAATCAAATCAATCTATGGAGAATATTAAAGAGAGAGAGAGAGAAACCCTATATTTCCCTATGGTAGAATTGAAGTGTTTAGAATTTGAAATAATTGAAATATAAGTACTAACCTCAAATTAGGGCAAATCTGGAAAATGCCAATTTCTGATGTCTGTGTGTACTTTAGGGAAAATCTACAACCTATTTTGGACTGGAAATGCTGAGACGGAGAAAACCCATAAATCTTTTTCCAAGATGAGATCAGGTCAACTTTGACCCTCATAAAAGGTCAAAGGCTAGATTCTTTATCTGAAGGTCGATTCTGACTTTGTTCATAGATCTAAAAAGTTCACCGAAAAGGGTATTTGAATATGATCTCAGATCCAAAATCCCGCACCTGTGCCTGTAAGAAAATGGGGTTTTTGTTTGTATGGGGGGTTTGCCTTGGTCAAACTGTAATTTAGAAATTAACCTTGAAATTGAATTGAAATGTAGTGTGCATAAACAAAGTAATTGAAACAAATCACCTCGCTTATGTTGAAGTCCTTGTAGAGGATTCGAATCCTCAAATCCACAAGTAAGAATGCTTCAATGGATGTAGAATGAATGTAGGATGTCTCCAATCAATGATATTTGATCTCCAACACCAATCTTGACTTGATCTTTGCATATGAGGAGGCTTGGATGAATGTGGAAGGATGGATCATCAAGGGGGCTCCAAAGAGATTGAATCCTTCAATGGCTAACAATGGATCTCCTTAATGGATGGATGCTTGAACACTTGAATGCTTGAAGACTTGCTTGAATGCTTGAATTCACTTTCTTGCACTTGAGAGCTTGCTCATGAAATTGCTTTAGGATAATGGATGTGAAAATGAGAGAGGAAGGCCTCCTTTTATAGTGAATTAGGGCACAATCCTCTAGAGGGGTCACCTTGGAGAATTAAATCCCAATTAGGTCCTAACCTTTATAAAATATACCTAGATTAAATGCAATTTAAGGATTTACCATTCTGAAACCCAAAATGGCCAACCCGAAGGTGGGAAAACAAATATCCCCAAAACCCGATACTCGAAAATCAATGAATTTGGAAATTTGGAAGAGGGGAACAAAATCAAGCCTGGGACTGACCTAGTTAGCATCGAGTTCAATCCTACCCTAGTTAGGATTGAGGTTGATTTTGATCTAGTCAGGATCAACCTCGATTCTGACCCTGTGGGCCCAGATCCAGCCAGAATCAGGATAGGAGGTCCCGAGGATGCCCGGAGACCTATAAATGATATCAGAATGGGACAAAATGCCAGGGATAGGCACAAAATCCTATGATGAATGTGATGAAGGATAGGAGGACCTATTTCTAAGTCCTACCTAGAAAATAGAGCCATGGAAGAGGGAAATTAAGGAGAATCCTTGAGATCCTAACCCTAATTTCACCTATAACAAAGCATAAAAGAAGTGGAAAGCGGGGTGAAAGCCAAATACATGTAAAGACCTGATCAAGGTGCTTAACATGACCCTAGACCACTTAATCAAAGGGGTAAACACTCTTATCATGGAAGTGCTTCCATTTTAAGATGATACAGAATCATACACAATTTCCATAGAAGATGGCTGAGCAATGGTATTTGTATCATGCACAGGTAAAGGATTCGTATAGATTTGAAGGTTTTGAATAGGAGGAGAAATAGATTTATTCCCACTACCATCAAGATTATCAACAAATAAGGCATTAGAATCAATTAAGTCTTGAACCTTATGTTTTAAAGAATAACACTTCTCAATATCATGACCATTCTGACGATGATATTGACAAAAAGCTTTAGGATCAAAAGATCTAGATGCAATCGTAGCAAGTAAAAGAGGTCAAATAGGAGGTAAATTAATCATATTAGCAGTTAACAACCTATTCATAATAGAATGTAGAGGTTCAGAAAGAGGAGTAAATGTACGATTTAGTCAAAAATAAGTGGATGCAGAAGTGGCATTGTGAGATGCAACAACAACTTGATCAGCAATTGCATTCACTTATTTGTTTATCTTGACATAGTTGTTGAATTTTTGAAATTTGTTTGGATTAGGAGCAACATCACTCTTATTAACTGGAACAAGAGACATTGGAGTGGTTCTCTCAAATTGACTCACTTGTAATTGATAATGATGAAGTGCTCCACAAAGTTGTTGAAAAGAGGTAAATTCAGTAAGCAGAATCTTATCTCTAATATCCTTTTGCAAATTTGAAATAAATATACATTGAATATGAATATCAGGAACAAGATAGGAAATCTGAGCATGCAAATGCTTAAATCTACCAATAAATTCAATCAATTTTTCCTGAGCACTTTGTTTACAATGCATCAAATCAGTCAAAGACACTTGCGGGCCAATGTTGTTTTGAAATTGTTGAATAAAGGCATTGGCAAGTTGTGGAAATGAATCAATAGAATAAGGAGGCAAGGAACAATACCATTGTAAGGCCTTGTCATGAAAAATTCTAGCAAACAATTTGGCTGAAATCCTATGGTCATGAGCATAATCACTACAAAGGATTTGAAATGTTTTAACATGATGCACATGGTCTCCTTTTCCGTTATAATTCTCAAGATGAGGCATATCAACTTGCTGAGGAATAGTAGTACGAATAATGTCTCAGGACAAAGGACTTCCCATGTCACATGTAGGAACACTAAACTTGTTTTGAGTTAAAGAAGCAAGTTGTTGTTGTAAGGATGACACAGTTTGAGCCAAACTGTTGATTGTTGAATCATTAGAATAAATAGGAGGAATAACAACATTAGAAACACTAGGTAAAGTGTAAGAAGCTATAGTAATGGAAGACACAACTGGAGGAACACTTGTAACTATAGTTGGAAGTAGATTATAATAAGTAAAAGGAACATTATGATCTGAAGGTTGTGATGTGGGAAGGGACACATGAGGAACACTCATAGAAATAGAGGGAACCATCAAAGTCACCAAAGAATGAGTATAGGTAGGATCACTAGGTAAAGGATTAGAAGAAGGTTCTATACTAGTGACAGGAGGAATCAACCCTAAATCTTGAGCTTCTTGAGCTAAAGGTTTAGCATTTGAATGCACGAGGTGAGTAATACCATGCAAGAGTTTAACACCTTGATCACTATCATGAAGAACTTTCTTAAGAGCCTCTATAGCTTGAATAGAATCTTGATTATGGTTTTCTTGAATAAGCCAATTACCCATTTTATCAAGATCAGTTGAAAGTTTTTGGACTTGTTCAGGAGGAACTCTTAAAGCATCATCCTCATCATGAGATGAGTGAGAAGATTTTTGCTTCATAATAGGATTGGAATCATGAAGAATCAAATTATCATATGAGATTCTAAGGAAAGGAGAGGAAGATTCAGGATCAAAGGCACCCATGAGTCTATGACTTCTTCTAACTATAATGTTATAAGTAGGACTAGTAGTAGTAAAGCTCACAAACCAATGCAATGCAAATGAACTAAACTAAGAACACATAAAGCATGAAATTTTTTGTATTTTGAAAGAAATTTTGTAATTTTTTTTGTATTTTTGAAATCTAATTACCATGCAAGATTTAACACAAAGGGCATATCTAACATCAAAAAGATGAAAGGAAATCTAACACCACAAAACATAATAGGGCATCTAATTCCACAAAAGAAAGGAGAGTAAGTATGTCAGATTCACCAAAATGAATGATATGAAATAGTAGTTCACCAAAATGAATAGGGTTTGAATTTGAATAGGGGTAAGATGTATGATATAGGGGTGGAATATAGGACCTATCCTCAATCCAAATTCCCAAAAGGAAAGATCCAAATGGATCAATCACCAAAAAGTGATCAATGCACAAAAGAATCAAACAATGGAGAATATGAAGAAAGGAGAAAATCCTATAATCTACTATAAAAAGTATATGCTTGAAATCTGAAATAAATAGAAGGTAAATACTAACCTAAAAATAGGAGGTAAAGTAAGATATTGGAAGTTCACTCTTAGTTTTAATTATGTGAACTTCTGATATCACTCTTAATTAAACAACAATGGCGAACTTCTGATATCACTCTTAGTTTTTTTTTCAGTTTTAGTTGAGAAGGTTCAATTTTCTAAGTTTGATAAAGACAAAATGACTTTGTGCCCAATGTATTTTCATAAGGCATATGGTCTAATTTTTTAACAGGGAAACACCCCTAAGATGTCACCAAAATGTTACCTATTTTTTGCTTCCAACTCAAACAGGTAGAGTTGTGACAAATTGTGTAGCTGAGGTGAAAGGTACATTTTAAACAGCAATGGCAAACTTCTAATATCACTATAGCTAATTTATTAAATTAATTTTTCTAGGAAGCTAACATTAACTAATTAAAAATATGTAATTATTTTATCAATGATGCGAGTAAGAAGACTAAATTTAATTAAAATCATTATTAAAATTTAGGTGTCTATGGGCATCAAGCCTTTGTTGCTCAAATTTGACTAGTTAGAAAACTTGTTCAATAGAACCCATAATCCCTAAAGAGGAAATCATGTTGAACCTTTTAGATATCAAACTTTAGAGGTTCCATGCTTGTTAAACTTCCACCTTATCACTTGCCCATATGTCTGGTACTAGGTAAGTGGAACATCTAGCCCTTGATCACCATTTTTTCTTCAAACATCAAACTTTAGGCTTCCTCTTTTCAAGTTTCCTTTATTTTGTGAACAAGGTAAAGGAAAGATTTGATCCTCAAACATCAATGGAAAATATATTTTTATCCAACCAAGTGTTGATTTTTACCCTATCCCTGATGAGAAACCTTTTTGAGGATGCCCCCAAGTGTCCAAGGGTGTCTTTAATCACTCTCTTAATTTCCCCTTATGGTTGAGATTACTCTTGAAAAGATTATTCTTCTATTGGTACCACCTTTCCTATGCAATGTTGGGGACTTCCCCCTTGACTCAATCTTGATGACATTATATCCCTATGCAAAATAGTTGAGAACATTCCTCTATACATGAGATTAATTTCTCTTTTCCCTTCTATGAAGTTGTATGTTAATGTGAGTATTTCATAAGAAATATCATTAGTCCAATTTTTTCCTTGGTCCTTCAAACAAGGCATTATATCTAGTATCAAATCCCATTTTGCAACACAAGTATCTTTGGTCAATGTTGTTTCCCGTGGTTTTGTAGTCTTCTTTTTTTGAGTTTTAAATTTCTTGTTGTGGCAAGATAGTCATATGACTTCTTGTCTTATGTTCCTTAGCATGATGTGTTAGAGGGTTGAGTTACCAACCCCTATCTTATGTTTGTAGGGGCAAGAAGACTCTTAACCCTTTCCTCATTAAATGAGATCAGAATGTCAACCTTGGTTGAGAGTCTCCTAAGGTTGAGATTGATAGGTCCTTAATGTCCTTGGTTGTGGGTGGCCACATTAGGGCATTGAGTAACACATGGGTTTCTTAATTATCATTTCTTGATTTATTGATTCATGCTTGCTAAAAGATTAGTTGGACCTTGAGGTTGCGAGGAAGTTTCTTTTATGTGCATTCTCTTTTTGTACTTTACCTCCTTACTGCAAGTGATTGTTGAAGTGACCCTTTATGGTCCTTAGTAATTTTATAGTTCATAGTGATTACTCAAATGTTTAGGTAGAAGATGCAAGCCTCATAAAAATTGCACGAACATAACCTTTAACATATGTTAACTTTGATAGTGTATCAATATGAATTAAGTAAAACATAGACAAAAAGGGAGTAACAAAATTAGGGGAGAGGAGCCAGTACATGCTCACCCTAACTTTGTGCTTCTCAAAATCTTATGTGGAAATTTTAAATTACTCTCAATTTTTTACAATAGTTTACTTGTCAAGTCTCCTACTAAAAACAAATTTTTAAGTCTGCGTGGTCAAATATGATGCCACATTAACATACTTTATTTTTTGAAGGTTTCCAAAATGGTCCCAAAAAGTGATAAGACCAATAGGTGTGCACTAAGTCATGTTTAGTGGTGTGTCGATGTGGCCCAACACGAGTGGTTATTTTTAGAAATTTAGAGGTATATTTTTGGAGATATGCATTGATGTGACATATTTAGTGCACCACAATAGGGTATATTTTTTCCACCTACTATAACATGTATTAGAACTTGTACATGTATTAGCTCATTTCTCCTATATATATGGTAATGGTAATTGCGCTATAGGAACACATATTGTTGGTGAGACTTAAGTCCTCGATCACATTATTAAAGCTATAAGATCTTATAAATGATGAATTACTATGTTTTTATTATAATATGAAGTATTATATGCATGGTGAAGTGGATATATTGTACATTCTTTTTTGGAGTTAGGCAATTGAATGTTCTTGTTTTAATAAAAGATTAATTATACTATGCATGCCAAACAACTAAAATGGAGTGAGTTGCATGGCCATGGAAATATTTTAGTCAAGATTTATCCCCTATCTAGAAACTTGTTTTGCATTCTTATTTAATGAATTATTTGTTGAGAGAGTAAATGTGTTTGATGTCATTGTGCTAAGAATGTATATTTTTTCCTAAGTTCACCAAAAAATATCTTCTAACATGTGCTCTTGGTTAATGACATTATTTGTAAGTTAGTAAAATTATTATATCTTGTTAAATGTTATTACATTTTGAATTAAATAGGGATAATATTGGCATGAGTGTTTTATAGGTTGATGTACCATCTGTATGCACCCTAAAATGGTTGCCTAGACTTTGGGCCCCCATTCAACAATTTATCAAATCCCTGAATCAATATTTTCAAAAATCAGCATTTTATTAATTAAATCAATTTCCTTGATCAAATCCTACTTTATCATTTTTGATTATTTGCCTTGGGCTAACCATTTTATCCTAAAGTCTTTATTTATTTAAAAGGAATTTTCGCCCCTTTTAATAAATAAAAAGCCCCCACTTTTCCTCTTATCCTAAGTTGCACAAATAAAGCATTATTCTTATTTTATAAAAAGAAAAAAAACACTTTTTGTCTCATATGAACACAAAAGTCAACTCTTATTTTCTCATTGGAGGATATTTGTGCACATGGATTGCTCCTCTTTCAAGCTCCGCCCTTGATTAAATCTTTTGCCTCTTAATCTCCATGGTCCATTCCTTTTCAATTCCTTTAAAAGGAGAGCTCTTTTCTCATTCTTAGATCCAACTTTTTATGCTAATCTTATGCTGTGGGATTTCTTGGAGACTTTGGAGCTTTTGGAGATCATTTCTTGCATTCTAGTTTCTTTCTTGCATCATAGCTTTCATGGCATCTAGCTTAGTTTCCTTTAAGCTTTAGATTAGCCCACATAGCTTAATTAGCAAGGGTTTGTAATACTTTCTTTTCATAGCTTAGCTTGCATCTTCATTCTTAGCATAGTTTGCATTGCATTGCATTTTCATTGATTCTTAAAGATATTGTCATTCTTGCCCTTGTCTCTTTGAATCTCCCATTGTGTGGTTTACTAGCAAGGTTGCATGCTTCAATAGCTCTAGCTGAGAGCACCATCAACATCATGTGACTCCATGCCTAGGGAGCTCTAGGTCACTTTCTCAAGGTTTCCCATTCATGGATTCCCTTGGAAGTAATGACTTAGAGAAGTGCACTATTTAGTGTGTACACTGCCTTGTGAAGGTGAATGCAAATTTCTTGATTAGTACAATGTTTTCATATAACCCCATGCACCATTGCCATAAGTTTGATGTGTTAACAAGTTTGATTAAGGAACTATAGATTATATCCATTATCTTCTTGAAAATAGAGATTCTAATGGATGTTCAAGAGTACCTATTCTTGGAATTTTCATGTTAATCTTGCATAATCATGCGAGGCTATGGTTTTTCTATAATTAGAAATAAATTTGTGATTGTACTTCTATCAGGAGGTGAACATCTTATATTAGTGCTTATGTTGAATGTTATGAAAATATCGTACTTGATTTTTGTACCCATGGAATTGTGGTACTAGGTATTCATTCATGGATTATTTTCTTGGATAAGAGTATGGTGGAACCATACTATTTTTGTGTTTGCTTATTTTTCACACTATCAATTTTCCAAATCAAGGGCCATGGATAAGTCCATATGTCTAGGGGTAATATAAGCCGCAAAGTCCTTTGGGAGGTTTTTGTAAAATATTATAATATTGGTATGACACAACCTTGATCACCCACCCTCCTAAGGAAAGTACTCACTAGTTTTCCTTATAAATGAATCACTAGTTTGGTTCATAGTGATAACCTATTCTCCATAGTTCTTGAGGATTACATCAAAAGATGGTAATAGTTACTAGTGATATGTTTTCTCTTACCTTTATTTATAAGCATATATGATCAAACATATGGAGATTGAGCTATCACATCTTGTTATTGATACCACATCTACACATGTTATGATAAAATGTCATTTATATGATGCCATAATGCATTGATGTTCTAACATAGTGTAGGTGATAATGTCATGTTACTAATAGTAGTGAGATAAGCTCAAGGACATGATGCAATGTACATTAAGGTGAATAGAGGTAATATGGAATCACCTTTATTGAGTGTAATGTATGGAGGAAATATGAGATCCACTTCTAAATCCAACTTCCCAAGGGAGAGATCCAAATTGATCAACCAAAAGGTTAATGCACAATCGAATCAATCTATGGAGAATATGAAAGAGGAATAAAACCTTATATTTACCTATAATGGAATTGTCCTTGAAATATAAAATAATTGAAATATAAATACTAACCTCAAAATAGGGAAAATCTAGAAAATATCAATTTCTGATGTCTGTGTGTACTTTCAGGCAATTCTACAACCTATTTCAGACTGGAAATGTCGCGATGAAGAAAACCCAGAAATCTTTTATCTTTCTGACAGTAGGTAGTCTTTGACCCTCATAAAAGGTCAAAGGCTACATTCTTATTCTGAAGGTCGATTTTGAATTTGTTCATGGATCTCAGAAGTTCATCGAAAAGGGTATCCAAATCTGATCTCAAATCTAAAATTCTGCACCTGCACCTGCAAGAAAAAGAGAGTTTTTGTTGTTTGTTTGAGGGGTTTGCCTTGGTCAAACCCCAGTTTGGAATCAACCTTAATATTGAAATTGAAATGGAGAATGCTAGCAAGTAGTAGAAATAGATCGAACAATGAAGCTATGCAATTCAATAGATATGCAATTGTATTTCGAATTAAACAAATGTATTGATATGAAAGCTTGAACACAACAATGGAAAATATAAATCAAAACCATGAAAGTAAATACAAAACCTCCATGCTTGTATGCTTGGAATCCATCTTGATAGAAGGATGAATGGATCTTAGAAGATGAACAAAAGATCTTGAAGGAAGATCACACCATCATGATGGCTAGATCTAGGGTTTGAATGATGAATCTTGCATGCTTGAACTAAATCCCTTCAAAGACTTGAATGCTTGAATCCTTGATCTTCAATGGAGAACTTGAATGGAGAAGAGGACTTGAATGCTTCCTTGAAAACTCTTGATGAAATGCTTGCTTGACCTTTTCTTGAATGCTCATGAAATTACTTGAGATGAGCTATGAAAATGAGAGAGGAAGGCCTCCTTTTATAGTGAACTAGGGCACAAACCTCTAGAGAAGACCGACATTGGAGAATTAAATCCCAATTAACCTTAACCCCTAGAAATGGACCCACATTAAATTCAATTTAAGGATTTACCATTCTGAAACCCGAAATGGCCGACCCGGAGGCGGGAAAACAAATATCTCTGAAACCCGACACTTGGAAATCATGGGAATTTGAAATCTGAACTGTGGGTCAATGACGAGGTCGACTCTGCCCTAGGTTAGAGTCAAGGTCAACCTTGACCTAGGTCAAAGTTGAGGTCAACTTTGACCTTGAAGTCAAAAACCTCAGGACCTCAGTCCATAATGTGAGGAAATGCAGAAATATACTGAAAACAGAGATGGAAAGAAGTAGTATGAGGAGAACAAGTCAGATCTGAGAAAAGGGTTGATTCAAGGTGCTTGATATGACCCAGATCACTCACTCAGAGGGCTAAATTCTCTTAACATGGAAGTGCTTCCATTTTAAGATGATACATAAGGATAATTATATGATATGTTTCTTACTTGGTATTTTCAATTGGTATTTTTTGGTTAATATATGGGTTGGCCTAGCCATGTGTACAAGTACCTTGTGCATGTCTTATCCTTGATTTACATTACTATGTGGGGTATATCTTCCACATTATTTCTTGGTGAGGAACATTTTTGTACAACATACAACCATTATATTCTTTCTCTACTTAGCGTATGATCATGTTGCATTCATACGTAAAGGGGGTGTAACCAAGGCATGCCATTTTTGTGAAGTGCATTGTCATCTATGTAGGGGATTTGGATGCTCATTTTGCAAATGCAAATGAAGGGATATTATTATAACCATGATGTCAATTCCCTCCTTTCTTGTTTAGTGGATAGTTCTAGTCACATAGTGATGTAATGTAAACTTTTTTAGAGATTGTGAACCTTCTTTTTGGTTATTGTTAAATTTTTATTTGCTTGTGTGGACCAGAAAATTTAGTTTATCTTCTATGTGATTGTTCAACCATAGATTACAAAATTTATTTTGCATATAACTCATGTAGTTAGGGTTTATTTAATGTTGCAATTCTATAGATTTTTGTATCTTATTATTGAAATTGAAAATTTATTTTCTTATTATTCATGATATTTTGGTGGCCAAGATAGTCTGTCTCTTGTTTTCAAATGTTAGTCTTGTATTCTAACATGATTCCTCATTGGGATTAATGGAGGTGAACCCAATTGACTGTATACAAGTAAGTAGATGATATGATCCACTACCTCACCTATAGAGTGATGACTATCTCTTCGAGGTTAAACACCTTACACAAACATGAGGTAGATAATTCATCTTGTATGAAAGGTCTCACCATGATTCTATGGCATAACACCATCAAACAACTAACATTTGACATTAATTTTAGATTAAGATGAGATTATTATGATGTCACCATGATGTTATTGAGGACCCATGTAGCCTTATGTTGTGATTCTTTGTGATGCAAATGTCTATGTATTTATAAATGCCCGTTTTACTATGTATATAATTCCATATGGAATGCTAAAATTAAATTATCATGCTTTGAAGAGTGCATAATCACTGTGTTTTGTGACAATGAATATCAATTATGCAAGATATTTAAAACTGAACTTAAATAAGTGATGATTGTTTTTAAAAATCATGATGTTCTCCAAAGAAATGTGTGCTTTTTGAATCTTCTCTATCATATTAAGTGGGAAATAATGTGTATTGTTGTCACGAAGGATTGCACTTGCTATGCTAAGTTTGAAAACTCATGTCACCAATTTTAACTTAATATTTTTAAAGCAAAGATAAAAATAAATTTTATATTAATATTCATTAAGTAACAGAAATATGATCATTGTTTTTTCTTAATGCCTTTCAATGCTCTGACTCTATTCATTGTTTGAATTATTCAGGATAATGACGTATCTTAGGATAGCGGGTGCAATCCTCCGTGACAAAATTACCCACTAAAGACATTGTATACGCTCGCAAATGCAACTAGACACACTTTGCAATAAATATTCTTATGAAAGGTCCTGGTATGCTGATGCCTTGAAAAGGAAAAAAAATGATGTTTTCTTAGTTTTAAACAATACAAAAATGGAAACAATCACAAACTTACACTTTAGTATGTCAAATTATACCCTCATCAACCATATCATATAGAGTATGCTGCCAGTTTTACTCAATATAATTTTGTAGTAGTAGGTCACCATCATGTCTCATCCACTTGTAAGCCTCTCACCCCTATTTGTATCTTAGTTACTATGGATATTAATTACATTAGAGATTAGATTATGGACCTTGGTGATAGGTTTTAGGCTTGGTTTTCAATCAGGTTCCAAATATTCCCTTCTATATTGAAGATATGGGATGCAATGATTTGATATCTCTTATGTTTGGTTAGGATAAATAGTTACATGAAATCAAAAAGTAGAAAAGGGTTAATATGCAACTAGAAAATATAGCTCATTGGGTCTTCATATTATCTACACCAATATCTAGATGATAGTACTCTGATGATATGGAAAAACTAAAGTAGCAAATGAAAACCCAAGAATAGTAGTAGTTGGATGCCCAAAAAAGACAACATGAAGAAATCTTTGCAGAAAGGGAGAAACAAAATGAGACACAAAAGGGCCAATATGAGGAAGATCTTGAAAGAGAGTTAGAAACACAACAAGAACACCATAAAATAGAAATAGAGGCACATCAAGAGGTGATAAGGGTCCACAACTATAAAGTGTTGGGAGGCTCAATCAGCTAAATTTAAAGAAAGGCTTATACAAAAGAGGTGGAGTTGAGGTTGTTATTTTCCAAGCAAGAAGCTCCCAAGTTAAAATTTCCAATTTTCATGCAAGGTGAGTCTCTTGAGTCCTCTATTGAAATTCCAAGTATTACGAGTCCTCCTTCATTTCAAGAGCCTATAAAGGAAGAACCTAGGATGCTTGAATTTCAAATATTTATACAACCTTTTCCAGTTCAAGAGCCAATGAATAATCAAGATGATACCTTTGATGAGCCTATTCAAGAAGCCCGATTAATTCCTTGTATTCTAAATCAGCCTATAGAAGAGGAGGTTTGCCAATTTTCATAACCAAGTTTTAGAGAGCCTTTCTTATTACAAGAACCTATTCTTGAACAAGTAAAGCCTTATGAGGAACCTATTCAAGATTAAACACCTCAAGAGTAGACTTCCCCAAAACTAGAGAAACCTCAAGAGCCCAACAATATTCTGATTTCTCAAGTTGTAGAACAATAAGAGGAAATGTTTGAGAAATTAGAGGTAAATCTTTCACATGTTTTTTTAGTGCAAGATCTTGAAATTGATAAATTAAATTTGCTACAAGAGGTTGTAGATATAGAGAAAGCTGATATTTTTTAAAGTTCTTTTGATTTGTTTGATGGGTTACCTCTTTTTGTCTATGAGGAAGAGAGTAAAATTTAGACCACAACCATTTCAACTTTAGGACAGTAGTAGGAGGTTCAAAACTTCTTTTTTTTTACTATTCAATAAAGTGACAATTAGGTGAAAGATGGTCCTCTTATACAAAAAAATGAAAATCAGGATGATGAGGACTCATTTTGGGATGATTTGGAGGTATTTGTGTCTAAAATAGATGTTTTTCAGTCATCTTTTCAACAAGAAAATCAAATGTTAGATCAAGAGAAGGCTAACATTTGTCAAGTTCAAGGTGATTTGTTTGTAGAAATTCCTTTATCTCTTAGTTGTGATGAAGAAAAATGTTTATGAACTAACAAAATTGCCAAGTCATGATCAACAAGAGCATGAAAATCATTTTGACAAGATGTTAATCCATAAGCAAATAAGTGAGGACAACATTATGTTGGAAGACTTAAAGGTTGATGTGGATACAAATTTGGTTCAAGTAGAATAAGAAAATAAGAAAACCATAGATTTCCAAGAGGTTCACGAATGACATCATCAAGTAGATGAACTAATCAATTTTTCTCTTATTCCTCATGAGTTGAACATAATTAATCAGATTGGTGTGTTAATTAAAGAGATAGGTGATATAAAAGAAGAAATTAATAGAGAACAACAAAGGATGAGCATTTCAAGAGGGTTCCCAATCATGCATTTTTATAGGATAGAACACAAGCATGAGTTTATAGTTGTAGAGAAGTAGATCCAACCTATTAATGCACCCCAAACACATTTTTTTGGGTCAAAATCAAGGAGTATGTGATCTAAATTATGATTTTCAAGACATATTACACTTCTTACTTGTGTTTCCAATAATCTCTCATCTATTTTTAGTTGTTCTTATGCATGCAACTCATCTGTTGTTGGTGATAAAAGGAAGATATTTGAATAAGACTATAAATAGATGTATTTGAGGCCTTGATGATTAATTTGATTAGGGTAGTATAGTTTTATTTTCATTTTGCATGGTTTCTAGTTTCATTTTTCCTCTAAGTGTTGATTTCACATGTTTTAGTTAATTGGTTTGTAGTTAGTAATGTTGTCCCCATCATATATCAATCAAAAAACATGCATCCTTCATATTAGTGAAACTTTTGCCTCACCATTATAAACAATACATAGTTCTTTAATGGAGGTATCATAATAACAATATTTAATATTAGTTCAGTTATGTGTTTGAGTTTTAAGACTAAACTACTAAAATTCATTATAATGTGTGAAGAATATATCCATCATATGAGATAGGAGTTAATTAAATCATTTTTTACTACCATAAAAAATTTCCTCACATAGTTATAATGAGTTTCAATAGCTTAGGTTCTTTGAGTTTCAATTTCAATTTTGGGGTGTTTAACTTCAACTAGTTTTTTTTTCAGTTTTTGTTGAGAAGGTTCAATTTTCTAAGTTTGATAAAGACAAAATGACTTTGTGCCCAACGTATTTTCATAAGGCATATGGTCTAATTTTTTAACAGGGAAACACCCCTAAGATGTCACCAAAATGTTACCTATTTTTTTGCTTCCAACTCAAACAGGTAGAGTTGTGACAAATTGTGCAACTAAGGTGAAAGGTACATTTTAAAATTGGCTAAGAATTCTTTACTAAAAGAAAAATACTGATAAAGAACATCATATTATGCTCATGCAAATGTATTACATCATAAAACCATATAATTATTTGCATTAAAAATTCTTTTATTCATCAAAGTAAGGTACAAATCCCACACAAGACGTGGGAGTAATTGGAAAGATACATTAAAAGAGAAAAATATGTATAAAGAAATGAGGCATAAATAAAAAATGGGACCCATCATTGCTTGGAATGATGAATCCTGATTGAATGAGGTGTCTTCAACCTTCATCCTCAGCTCCAGTTACTTGGGCATCCAAAGAAACTGCAAGGAGAGATAAGATGGTTTTGTTAGAGCTCGGGGTCACAAATACTTATTCATGAAATTAATATCATACACATATCCTACTCTCATAATGCATTTGATCAGCTACGGAAGAAAGGAATCCAAAGGAGACAAATAAAAAAATCATTGTTTTATCTAACTAGTTTGATTTATGTGTAGGAACATGTACACATTCATCATTTAATAGCATGTGGGATGAAGTGGGCTCCCATAAGGGTTGAGCCCAACATATTGTTAAATGATAGGTACACAGTTACAAGATGAGATATTTATCTACATGATGACAACTTACAATTGGAAACATGCGTGGAAAAAAAACACTAAATGAAACATTATGCCACGAGAAGATGATCTATATCATCTAGTGACCAGGACAACATATACATAAGAAAAGGCCATGATCAACATGTCATGAGATAGTAAGGGGTAAGAAAAGGTACAAATGAATAGAAGGAACAAGGAATGTTAAATATGGGGACAATCCTTATTACAAAAAGTTCATAGTATCAATGAGCCCAAAACAAGTATTCAAGAACATGTATCATGACACTAAGATGGTTTTGAACATCAGGTGTGCAATCACAACTATCTATATGGAAGATATAAGTAATAAGATGATCTCAAAATGGTTCTAGGAAAATGATATCACCATGAGAAAAGCATTATTTAAAGATGGAATGACGGTGATGTGCAACCACAAGGAATAAAAGATAAACTACATGTTGCCTTAACAAAATCATAATGTGCAGACACCAATGTCAAGGTATACATATGAAGATAGAGGATGGTGGCATCCTATGAAAAAACTATGGTCAAATCATGCATGTAGGGGGGTCAAATGAATGTCAAAATCAATAAGTGCAATGCTCTAAGACCACACCGAGAATTTCATGTTGAGATAGTAAAGACTTAGAGCCTCGACAATAAATGCCACACAAGAAATATACAAAAGACGAAGGAGTCAGTCAATAGAGTCAAAGGTCAAACCCACATATCGAAAAAACAAATAATTTCGATTAAATTAATATGAAAAAGGTACATGTTTCAACCAACATGTCAAATAGAATATGTATGTCTACAACAAGGAAGTGTGTCGACACCACTGTCGAATACACTAACGGTATATCACATGTATTATTACAGCAAGATCATTAACAACTTTGACAACCAATGACTAACAAATTATGAAGAATTTTGACCAACAAGAACAAAGTTTACAAAAGACATTGAGATTTTACAGGAGTCATAAGTTACAATGTATTTACATTAGACCACCTAGTTGATAACAAGAAAACATAAAATGCTAACATGACGACCTTCTTGACAGGAGCTCCAAACACTTGCACCACACAAAAACATCAGGGGGTGAGAATATTGTAGGAGTGTGTTTCAAACCTACCATGAAGCTATTAAGATTCCCCATAATCTTTCCTGACATGGAAGATACCCAGCCCAACTCGAGGAAGTCTAAACAAGAAAAAACTAATAGGAGTAATGAGATTGTGCAGTAAGAAGTAATCATATTATAAAACCATTATCATAATATCATGGATAAACTAGATGCATATGTTAGGTATATGAAAATAGAAGCATCAACCATTTCTTGATCAACATGTTGAGATCTCAATTCTATCACATTCACAATTTAAATTTAGTATGAGTTTATCTTAGCTTAAGATACTCATAATATAGTAATCGCACATGCATGAGTATTGAGAAAACATCAATTTACTTCAACCACATAAAATTTCACCAAAACCCTCTCATTCATAAAACTTCTACACAAGCAAGCATGAGTTTTAACTTTTCCACAATACACATGGTGGATGATGGCATAAAGTACATATAAGTGCAATCAATTATTAAACCACACCAGTCTATGATGGTTTTAAACATAAGTCCATTTAATTAAATTATAGCTATCATATTATCTCCAAGAGTAAAAAAATGTAGATAAAATCAATATTTGTAAATATAATATAGTCAACTTAGCCCTTATAAATTGAGTTATATATTATTTAATTGTCAGATCCATGTCCAACTAAAGGGTACATTAGTCATTAACAGATCATGCTATCAATAATTAACCAGGTATGAACATTCAATATTTGTGACATAACCTCATTAACCCTAGTTAGCCAGTTAAATTCATGCTAGTTAAGAACATTAGTTGACATTAGGGTTTTGGTTCCATTTGCAGTATATGGTCAAACCTAGTCAACTGGGTCCTAGTATCACCTAGACCAATTTTAATCTTGTCTCGGTTAGTGTGTACCTTTCTAACTTAATGGCTTTTCTATGTTAAGCTATAGTAAGCATTAGGTTTTAGAAAAAAATTCATAGTTGAGTTTTGCTCAACTTTTGGGCATGATGTATTGCATCTAGAAATAGTGTTATTTTATCTATAGGAGCAGCAATAAGAGCGATGGCATGAATACAATTTTGATAACGACACTAGGTTTTGTAGTGTTGCAATGATAAGGAATGATCTGGAATATCAAAAGCAGTCAATAATTAACCAATATAATGACTAAATGTTTTAAGGATACATGGCAAGGATATCAATTTTAAGAACAATGTTATCAAGGATAAGTCAAAGGTTGCATAAAACTATGCAATTCCAAGAAACCCTCAAGGGAGAAGCACAAAATTTTTCAAAGTTTTAATACTTTTCAAGTGCTAATGCCATAGACAAATGTATTCACCATTATTAGGAATAGAATGACCAGCCCACAAGTTTCCTTCATTTCTTCCATAAAATCCATTTGCAGAGCTACAAAGACATAAAAATGTAATCGGCAAGAAAAACCAAGTTTCAAATATAGTGTCATGTGCCAAAAAATAGTGAAAATTAGAGAAACACAAATCCTCTAGAGAGCTCAAAGTTAGATAACCAAATACATAAAGGAAATGAGCTCAAAGACACTCAGTGCATAGATAAAGAGAATGAGGGTGTTATTTTTACTATCACTACAACATGAAACCCATAAGAATTTTCCTACACAACAACTAAGCGTCAAAAGCACACAAATCTCAAATGAAGAAATTGTACCAGAGCAAGAAGTTTAATAAACATTAATTTAAAATCAAGGAAAAATAAGGGGTTTCCATGTAATGATCCTGGGACCCAATTAATTATAGGTATATGCAAAGAAGGAAGAGAGGGTTGTGCCCTTACTAGATCCCTTAAATTCAAGAAAAACACTTCAACATAGTGAAAGCCATGACTTAGAGGCAGTAGGACTCAAACCCTCGGGGAAATCAAAAGATTTTCCAAGAAAGTATGCATATTTTCAAAAGCATTGTCTTCATTTTCAAGGGTTTTGAAAGCATGAAATCTAAGAGGCTGCAGTCTGCACCAGCAATGAAATAACAACAAATAGAGAAAATGACAAAATGAAGCTCAAAAATAGGGATACGCACCATATGCATCTGTAGATATGCAAAAACACTTCAACAAAGACTCCAAGAAGCTTCAAAACTTCTTAGTTCATAGCAACAACAAAGACTTAAAAAAAATTGAAAATTAAAAATGAGAGAATGAGCTGAGTTTTAGAGTTTCTAACTCTAATGCCATTGTGGATGAAGAAAGGGATTTATTACCTTATGTTTTTATTAAAAATATATTTGGAAATAACACCCCACAAGATATGTAGAACATTTTTAATGCAAAGTATTAATAATAAATTTTATAAAAATGTTTTTAAGTAATGTACTTAATGAATATTAATATTAAATTTATTATATTTTTTGCATTAAAAATAATAAATTAAAATTGGTGATATGAGTAATTTTCTTTATTTTTCATATAGCAATGTAATTAATATATTTTTAAATGGTGTTTTATAAATCATTTAAAAAATATTAACCTTAAATGCAAAATAAAGAAAAGATATATAATTCTTAGAGATCAAATGGGTTACATGCATTCATGGAGGAGCTTGAGTTCAGATATTGCATGGAGAAGGGGTTTTCTTTTTTGCATGCTTTTGGAGAGTTTTGGAGCAGTTTCAAGACCACTTGGGGTGGATTTTAGTCGAGCTTGCCTTTGAGATAGTTCACTCATGGTATCTTTCAGTTTGAGATCCTATTTTTTAGGATTATTGTTATCATTCAACCCTTGGTGATATGCATGCATTGTGGAGAGTTTTGATCAGTTGAGGGGCAATTATACATTCATTTGAGGGTCCACATGGGTAGAGTATCCATATGAGAGTCTTTTGAGGTGGTTAACTGCATGTTTTTGATGATTTACCCCTTTTTTACTTGAGTTTCATTCTTGCTCGACCCTAGAGGATTTTGGATCTATAAGTTCTCTTCTTGTCTTATCGTTGGGGGATGTCCATTCATTTTTGTCATATTTATACTTCTACAAAATATAGGTAGAAATTGTATTGAGTCCATTTTGATGATTTATACTAGATTCCTGATTATTCAATAACAAAGACTACTTTCCTTCTCATCTTTCTATGTTGAGACTTGATTGTGAGTAGGTTGGTACAAATATTATGTTTTAACCTTTATTTTATCAAGTTATTTTCAGTTTTAAATGTAGGATTTGACATACTATAGTGCGAGTCTATGATTGTGTCCATTTTGTTGTTGTTGAAAATTGAGAAAAAATCATTTGTTTTTCCTTTTCAAGGCATCATAATACTAGGTGCTATCATAAGAATCTTTATTGGAAAGTATGTCTAGTTGGGTTTGTGATCTTATGCAGTGTCTTTAGTGGGTAATTTTGTGAGTTTTCCAACTGCATGTCAATTTATTCTATTGACACATCACCTGCTAAAGATAGGTTTAATTCAAGCATATCCTTCTATCCCTTTTCCAATTCAAAAGATAGTTTTAGGTGAGTACTAAGAGGAAGCCAACCTTCTCCGAAGATTAATTTTCACCACAGGCATACCCACATGCTTGAAGATCAATCTACGTTTCATGGGATTGCTAAGTTTTTGAACTTAGCATAGCGGGTGCAATCCTTCGTGACAACATGTATTACTACATATCTTTGAATTATTTATGAATCTTTGATGATTTGTGGAAGGAATTTTATTGTTTTATATGTTGTATGTTTGTATCTTAATCTTCATGATTACCAAGAGTAAGTCACGTCCTAGGGGGAGTGTGTGATGCCATCCTAATCTTTTCTTGAGTGATATAAGTGTTAATACTAATTATTCTAGATGGATAAGTAATTATAATTATTGCAATTTGATGCTATGTGTAAAATGAGATTAAGTATGGTTGTGTTTTTTGAAACATGTACGTGTGTTGCAAGATTTCCCAAACTATGATTATTATGCTTTACTTTGTGATTAGATGTACTGATAATGATATGACATCATATACATATAATGATATTAGACATGATGTTAGAATCTCTCATGCCAAACATTTTACATTTTATCTATTTATATGTATATTAAGTAGGTACACATTCTCTATGTTTGTGTTTAAGTGGTTATAAGTACCAGTTATTGACTCCACCTAGCTCCACATGCGCAAGTGTACCCCGAGTGTGGTTAAATAGGGATATCACACTAGTCAAAACTAACTAAGACTTACTTGTCATGCTTGGTTGATTATGATTTCCCATTTGATGACCGTGTTATAACTGGATACCATGATTGGTAATGTCCAAAAATGCTAATCCTATACAAATGCCTAGTAAAGAGTGTCTTGGTGTTAATTTTCTTTTTGTGTGAATTTTATTAAAAATGTGAGTTATGATTTAAATATTGATTTATCATAATTTAATGATTAAATAGACTTATTTCAATTTTTATTGAAATATTATATATCGTATGCAAAAGATTATTTTTCAAATGTTTGTTTTAGGTTGAACGATAAATTTTGAGTGAATACAAAGAATATTATTATAAATTTAATATTAAATTATTTGTATGGTTTTAATTAGCAATTTTATATTTGGAAAGACCAAATAAGGGCTTATGCATTTTTCTTTTGAAAGACATCACATTATTAAAGTAAAAAAAAAGGGAATTAAGAATTAAAATGTATTTTTAATTTATTTACTTTAAAATATGAAAACGCCAATGAAGTTTTATGATAAGGAAAAGGCTCATTTTATATTGATCTAATTATTGGGAATGTTGAAGAGAGAAAACCCTCTCAATGCATGAATTTTGGAATTTGATTTTGGAGTAAATTGTTGGGGGAATTAGATGGAATTTGTTGCAAAAGATTAGGAAACTAGAAGGGGATTAGATGGAATTTGTTGCAAAAGATTAGGAATTAGATGGAATTTGTTGCTCCAAGGATTTGGTCTTTCATTTGGTATGCTTTTAGATTTTCAAGTTTTGGTTTTAAGAAAAATTGAGGTATGTCTGCCATTTCTTCCTTATCTCTCCATCTTCTTCAAATTCATTGCAAATAGATTGTATGGTGAAAAGAAGCATTTCCTTAATTGAAATCATTTCATAGTTATGGGAAAAAATGGGAAAAGTGTCATTTTGAAATTTTATCTTGCCAAAAAAAAATTAATATGGGTGAGCTGATGTTTTTATGTTAAAAGATGGGTGTTTGGCACATACGATCCAAAAAAGTGTAATTAAATTTTCAAGTCAGTGTCTTTAACTTTTTATGTGATTTTGAGATCCTTTTATGGAGGTTTCAATATTAACAAGTTTTGGAATGAAAATTAGATTAGTTTAAAAAGTTAAAAAATATGTCAAATATTGATTGATTCTAATGTGGAAAAATGGACTTAGTGTTTGAAATTTTGATTGGGATGATTTGGATCCTATTAAAAATAGTTATTCAAAATTGAAACTTTATCCCTATGTTGTGAATTTTGTAGTGTAAATTGAGAGTTTTGAATTTCTTTGAATAGTATTTCGATGTTCACAAAAGACACGATGATACCAGGGTGTAGCTATTATAATTTATTAAGGGAGTGGCTCCCAATGAGGCTTGGGGAACATGTGGCTATTTGTAATTCCCCGCTAGGAACCCAAGATAAATTAACCTAAAACATGTTACTAGTTTACAAAATAATTTTTTTTCTTAAGAGTTTACAAACAATAATGAATAAAAAAGTGGAAGTAATAACATAAAGTCAATACATACTCATAAAAATAATCTCAATTACAGATTACAAATATCAAGGGTCCTTGATGTAGAATTACACAAATACAATTAAATCTATTAAGTACAATAATCATATAAATCTTCTACATAATGAAACTAAAGTACATCATCTCATAAAAGAAAGCCAAATACATCTAAACCATAAGGTATACATGATAACCCACATCCACTACACAAGTCGTAGGGTATGTAAATACAACTAAGTTCAAAGTATAAATAAAAGAAAGATTAAGAACAACTCTCCAAGGATGAAAGAATAAGAAGTGATCACAACAAGGATCATCCAACACTGGTACAAGAATGTCAGTCTCAAATGGTAAGAGTATCACTACCTCCTGACCTCGTGGAAACTTGTGGTTCCACTCCTACCATGCTAAGGAGATAACATCAAACCTCCTCAGATAACAATACTAAAACCAATTACCAGGTAGTACTAAACAAGGGGTCCTGAAAGCTTCTATCTCAAAGGCATAACTCAAAACTCAAAGGTACACATACTAATCTAGAGGAAACCAACACATGTAGGAAACCTAAGATGAAATTAGGGAAGTTTCATCACATATGTCAACTAGTTGGAACAATCTCATTGGACTCTGACTGCCAAGTGTGATCATATGTGGAACCTGAAATCCTCTCATGTCAACCAAGGATAATTGATCATGTGCTAGAACT